>JBAJNP010010896.1:0-13453 GCA_036877545.1 Yasuhikotakia modesta
CTGTTGTGTTCAGGAAGAGCTGATACAGCTCCAGCTGTAATGTTTTAGGACAGAAGTTACATCTGAACACTTACAGCACCTTAACACTACAACAGAGGTTAATAAAAACTACACACAAGTGACAAAACAAACTGAAACGAACTCAGATTGATCTGAAACAAAAGCAGACATGAGAAACACATCAGATGATCTGGTGAACATGAGAAACACAATGTGTGTGAAGTAAAATAAAGTGAAATGTGAAATACCTGCGGTGTGAAACTGCACACAGAGACACGGGGCAAATCTGTCTGTGATCTGCTGTTCCAGTGACTCTTCCCTCTGCAGGGGAATAATTCTGAGGTGCTCGACTCCCTACAATAAAACACGCAGATTAGAACATCTGGCGGCTGTGAGTGTTAACTCAGTTTACCTCCATAACATATCATATGTAAATAATCATAAACATGCATGTAGTGCTGCAGTGTTGCCATCACTGGTTGTTGGTGATGGAAGAGATTGTAGGGATCTTCTCTGTGGGGATGGATGTGGTCTTCAGTTCTTCAGCTCTGGTCTAAACCACAACTCTGCAGGTCTGTGGACCTCCAGAACATGGAGTGGAGACTGTACTGGGTCTATTGTACCAGATGCTCAGAGGTTGATGCTTTATAGCTCATGAGATTTGATGAATCTGTTTTCATGTACATTTACACACTTGGCAGACACTTCACTGAGAGGACATCACACTTCCTTTACTTCTACACTGTCTTTACCAATGAACACTATTTTTAAATTATATTTGACCTGCTTATGCTGCAAAGAAGGACTTTGTTGAGTCCCAGAGGCTGAGTCTACAGCAGACAGAGTTCTGGCCTCAAGCAGCAGATTTGAGACACTCACCACAGGCGACTGTTACCACATGCTGTGCGGAGAAACTTAGATCCTGGTCTATTGTAACAGGATGTGACAGAACGAGGAGAGATACGGACTGGTTATGCTCCACTGAGGGGTGCTGGGATTCAGAATGTCCCAAAATCTGCCTCATAAGAAAAGACCCCAAACTGACAGGACAACACAGACCACCAGACAACCTGTCACTCTGTGAGAAACAGAAGCTTTTTTTACCACTGTTTGTTTTCTGTGGTGTCAGCAGAGAGTTTTGTACTGTCAGCTCTCCACCAGACTGTCTAATAAAAGCCATAAACAAAACTTAAAAACATGATTCAAAGACATACATTTATTTATTTGAGACTGAAATGCATTTCCAAGCCTCAGACTCAAGTTTTCATCTCTGCTGTGAGCAAATTAATTTGGCAAATCACCAATTCAATTCAAACACTCACACACAAAACATGATTTTTGTTGCTTACACTTTTAATTTGTTTTCACTCTATCACATCTTGCAACATGTTCAGTTTGACTAAATATTGTATTTATTATTCTCAGGTGTGTGTGTGTGTGTGAGAGAGAGAGAGAGAGAGAGAGAAAGAAAGAGGGAAAAAGAGAAATTCATCACCATCAACTACACAAAATATCTGGCATGAATCACTGGCAGCAGTCTGCAGTAAATACACAGTGTTTGTATTCGAGTGTGTGTGTGTTTACTGTGGTTTTGGATATGTGTGTGAGGGGGATTTTGAGCTGGCAATGTCACGGCCAGACATCACTCTCAAACCGACAGCAGAGATCAGATTCTGATGTGACACTTCTCTGTTCAAAAGACCCCCAGGAACTCCCCGAACCTCCAACACACTGACTCATGAAAAACAGCCTGCAAACACACACACACACACACACACACACACACACACACCGTAACCATCCCAACTCCCTGCCTAATCCTGGCCCTAAACCTAACCTTTAACCAACCCTAAAACCAGCCCAGAGAAGGAAGACTGGACAAAATGTCACTTTACTGTCTTTCTCTTCACTCAAATGGTATAACTGGTTACAGAGCAGTGGACACACACACACACACACAATAAATGGTGTACAGTCTGCTGTGGTCGATCTATGTTTGACAGTCTTTTGCAGTTCTGGGCTAAAATAAACCAGACATAAGCACAGACACAAAAACGCTTCACATTTTATTTCATAAGCAATGAAACCGGACACATGTCAGCACAAGTTGCCTCCCTATTCAGATGTGTTAACGCATGAGCAAACTCACAGGCCAGAGGGATTTTCATGCCAAAGCTGTCAAAATAATGCAAGTTTCCCTCTTTTAAGTGAAGCCAGTGCCATAACTGACTAGAAAGTTTCCAGATGCTTTTGGGAGAGAGTCTGAGAGTCCTTCTGTTTTGCAGATATATATATATATATATATATCTGCAAATATATATATATATTAGGATGTCTCTATATATATATATATATATATATAGAGACATCCTCACATGCAATGGACACAAGATGCTACAGGTTCATCTAGAGCAGAAAGCACAGCGACCTGCTGAGAAACACAGAGACAAATCCAGCCAGCTCACAGACTGCAGTGTGACAGACAGGGAACACAACTCAAATATCACAAACAATCAGAACACCATTTATTTCATCTGTGAGATGATGAATATTAGGCATCTTTCATCATTCACGTCCTCAGATGAATAAAGTGTTGTGTCATCCGAGTTTGTGCAGAGACCCGACCCATGAGGTTATTATATAATGACAGCCCGCGGTGTTCACAGTACAGCAGCTTAGGAAGGAGTAATTATGGCCATTGTGTCTGTGCTGCTTGCTTGTCGTGTTCCTCTCACCATCTGTCCACAGTTAATTACCGCTTCTTTAATCTGTGATCAAGACGAGAGAGAGAGGGAGAGAGGGTAGAGAGAGCTAGACAAGAGGAGGAATTCCAGCTAAAAACTGATGTCACAGTGTCACTGATTTACTTAGAGCTGCATCATGGGTTCACATGGATGACACTGGTTTGAATCCAGCTTGCAACATTATCAGTCACCTGTGCTGTACCTAAAGTGCCGTCTGATTCGTTAACAACAATTGGTGCTGTGGGGTCAAATATTTTTAATGAACTGATTCACAAAATCAAACTCATTCACTCATTCTCTGCAATGAAACACTCGCCTGCTGATAGTGTCAGTGACACAGAAGATACGGGTGAGAAAAGGATGCAGGAGAGACAGAAACACTGGAAGGATTAGAGGACAGAACATGATGAAGTCAGAGCTTCAGAGGAAGAAGAGGCTGTGAGAGGAAGATAATGTCTTTAAAAATAGCAGTGATTTGTGTGAGAGAGCGGAACAGAAACAGCTGGAAGAGAGACGACAGAACCACAGGGTTCAAAGGTCAAAGCTGCCCGACCTCGTCTGCTGCGGTGGGAGACGCCCCCATGATGACACGGTGTGATATTAGAAGAGGCGGAGCCGCGACATATTTCACCAACATCATCTTAATCTGTCCAATAAAACACAGCAGAATGTCACAGAGCCATTAAACGTGTCCGTCCTTCACAAAAACACGACATAACTCAGGAAACTGCAAATGGCTTCCCTGAGGCGGTTAACAGTGTGAACAACACAGAACATCAGTATTAAAAACAGCCTTACATTTTTAACTTTAGCTGGTCCTCACTATTTTAAAGGTTTATAAATCCACTAAAAAGGGCATGTTTTGCTCTAGCAATTTTCTATAACAAATTTATCATAATTAATACAATCAAATTTATATTCTAATCCAAACTAATATATGCGTGTGTCTGTTCATTCTGTACAACTTTTATTGTGCTCTTTAAACCCTGTCAGGTAAAGGTCACCATGTGTCTGTCAACAACGAGAGAAACACCACAGGCTGTTTAAAATCTCATTATAAAGTTACAGAAGACGCTGGTTCATCGTGAGGTACTGCTGTCCCCACCGGCTGAAAACAAACATGTGCAGGACACATTTCATCCAAATGAAGCACATTTCTCCCTCAAAAACCTTAATGGGTCCAAATGCTTTGAGGTGTTTGTGTGCATTTTATCCTCATTAGACGTTTCTATCTGTAATTCAATGATTTTGCCTTTAAATAAAAACATAAAAGCAGCACAACACAAACTCCTATCATCTACACAACCTTCTCTAAGGATATCTTTACAATTAAACAATTACACTAATATCATTTTATCATGAAATAATGCCACAACACAACCAGAGATTCATTCTAAAACACAATTGCCATATGATTTAATAAAACATACATATTCATGTCACACAGAGGTCTTACACATACAGTGTAAATGATTCCTGGTTTTCCGGAAGTATTTACAATATAACGGTCATCATTTCAGGAATTCAAAACAATAATTGACTCGATCTCCAAAAATCTCTGTCTAAGACAAACTCTGACACTTCATCTCGTTTCACATTCACTGACGTTCATTATTTATGCGCACATCAAAATTTAAGAGAAGAAAACATGTTCAAACTCAGATTTTCCAGTTGGCTTATCTGCACAGAATTCTGCCGGCTTCGGGAAGCAAACTGACGTGACACATTTTGACGCCTCTAGCGTCCTAAAAACAGGCCACAT
The DNA here is from genome assembly GCA_036877545.1 of Yasuhikotakia modesta. Lineage (NCBI taxonomy): Eukaryota > Metazoa > Chordata > Actinopteri > Cypriniformes > Botiidae > Yasuhikotakia > Yasuhikotakia modesta. The sequence goes on from JBAJNP010010896.1 coordinate 4,507, forward strand.
GATTTGTGTCCCACAGGACTCAGATCTTCAGCCTTGAGAGAATGTCAGAGGGTTATGACAGCGAGGATCGGCCGTGTCACTCAACATGGATGAAACCTCATTGTGTAAATGAGGAATGAAATCCTTCTACTGTAAAGATCAGAGTATTACATCCTGACAGTTAGTTTTGGTTTTAAGAGGTTAAGATAAACCAATGTAACCAATCAACAGTCACGTCAAGGGCCAAAATCCATTTCACCGGGTCATTCCGCACAAAATCAATGAGTTTAATTTCATTGTGTAGAAGTTGGAACCTTCAGCCATGTTTACAGAAACAGTGCATTAATGTGGCAGTGCATCGGTGTGTGATACACCTCTCACAGTTCAATAACCCTCAGCACAAACATGTCAACAATACACATGGAAAATGCTAATCAGGTAGAGCTGACCTTACAGAAACAATTCACCCAGAAAAGAAACTTCAGTCTTCTGAAACCTGCCTGACTTCCGTGGAACACAAAAGAAGTTATTTATAACAGAATTAGACATTAATGCCTGCTTAGGTTTTTCACAGGAGCTTTTTTCACAAAAACTCACTCACATGATTCTCAAAACGCTATTTAAGCTACACTGTTAGATATTAAAGGAGCTTTTTAAAAGACTGAATTGTTTTAAGTGCTAAGAAAAAAGGTTAATTTTGCTCTTTACTACACTTTTAAGCTCTAGCATCTCGTATCTTGTACACAACTGAACCTCAGTCACTGGATGGCCTCTGTTGATTTATCATTTACCAGCAGCTGTTTCCCCTCTAAGGTCACAGGAAGACGGAGTGACTTTGCAAAACAGGTACTAAATAAACGCTTCCCATGATCCTTTGCACCTCTGGACCAACGCCCCACACTGCCTGTAATACCCACTCTAATCCAAAGCAGCTGTCAATCAAACACAGACATACACAAACACGCTTCTCGCTAATCATGAAAACCGCATCACAGCAAACAATTCTAAAAATGTAAAAAACGAAACATTTTGGAACAGATTAATGTTATGTTTTGGTTAAAACATTTCACTAGCAACTTACAAATAACATAATTGAGATATGATAAAAACATTTTACTAACATTACTGCAAGAATGTTTTTGAGACTTTTAGAGAACATTCTGAGAATGTTTTCTGTTAGCTGAGTAAAAACAGAACAGAGTTTAACAGACAAATCTTCAGCTCTGAGTCTGATTTGTGTCCTATGACATCTGCCTTCAGTTGTTTGTTATTCATCTAGACTCGCGTCAGGTTTCTGTCCCTGTCTTTGCTGTTTCTCGCTCTCAGCAGCCACATGTTGTGACAGAAACTCAGAACATCAGCACCAAAACACTCCAGCTTGCCAAACACACACTTACTCTAACACCACCGCAGCACATCTCTCAGGCTGAGCAACAGCTCACAAGCAGCACAAACAGAAAAGTACTAGAAAAAGTTCCTCTCCTGTTCTCTACCTTTCCCTCCGCCCAGCAGAAGCAGATGTTACCGGAGCTGCTGAGAAGATCCGTAATGAAGCCTGAAATTCCCAGACGCATGGTGACGCCTCAACAGGGACAGACAGACAGAATGAAGAGCAGAAGATGAGAGAAGACGGAGGAGAGGAGGTCTGGATTCCTGGATGTTGTCTGTGTGGAAAGTGAGGCGAGAATGGGCAAGAGGAGGTGAAAGAGAGAGAGGAAAAGAGGAGGAGATAGAGTGGGAGAGAGCTCGCTGCCTTCACCCTCAGCACTGGACCTGTGATCTCCCTACACACACACACACACACACACACACACACAACAGGTGCAGCTACGCCAGCCAATGGCATCTGTCCTCCCCACCTCCCTACACACAAACACTTTCACACACAGCCATGTTTTCACATACTCACAAATACTCACATGAGCACTTATTCTCACTGCCATGCCCACTTCTCAGCTAACAATTTAAGAATAGTGTTAAAAATGTGTTCCACTGATAACTTTAAGAGAACGTTCTGAGAACATTCCCTGTTAGCTGGCTAAACAAGAGAACAAACAGTGGCATCTGAAGGCAAAGTCAGTCCCGTCAGCGTTTCTGTGTAAATCCTCCCCAGCATTCAGATGTGACATAAAGGACACAGAGTTTTTTAACAAACATGGATGAGCACAAACACTCTTAAAACATGACCTGTGGCTATAACTATTATTGTGTTAGTTATTATAAACAGGAAACATATATTTGCGGGTGACAGTAAGTGTGTTATGGACGCATGATGGACGGCACGCCTGCCCTGAGAACGCTTTTCATTTGCCCTCCAGGACCCAGCAGGGGCAAAACTGACCCCTGCCTGACATTTACACCCACAGGATGAAACAAACAAACACAAAGCTGTGAGCTACATTCTCTCAAACACACTGAACCTGGTATGAAGAAAATACGGTCTGACTAAAAATATCACAAAGCAGAATCCTGAGTTTAAACTGATAGATTAAAAGACTTTATAGAGTCAGTCAATTTCACATACAGAAAAAAAATAGATTTTCATTTTCTGGGGGATATATTAACACCAGCAGCGCAGCAGTACCATTATAGTTTAAGATCAGTGATGGTTCCCACAGATGGTTTTGTGTTGTCATGACAATGGGAGGATTTCATCACTCTTGATGTCTGTCAGCAGCATCTATTAATAGTTAAACAATGCAGGAACGAACCAATCACAGTTAAGTATGCAAAGTATCTATCTATCTATCTATCTATCTATCTATATATATATATATATATTCTTTTTTTCCCCACAGTTTAATTGTATTGTTTACTCTGAATAAAAAATGTCTGTCTACCTGTATTCAGAGTTCCATCTCATATTAAACACACATTGTAAATCACCAAAGCTCTGATGAGAAAGTATTTGTCTTTTTTCCTTGGAGACCAGTTTGAGTTCATTATCATAACAAAAACAGTATAAACAGAGACCAAAAATAACAACATCAGCAATTCTGTGAGGTGAGACTCCTGGCAACAAACCATTTATATTTTCCCTGTGCTAACCTGCCCACAAACACACACACACACACATAAAGACACACAGACACATACACACACTTACTCATGAGATTTCCACAGCCTTCGAGGAGGTGGAAGGAATTGTCGTTTGTTGAGGGGCACGATGCCGACAGCCGCCTGCATCACAGTGAAAAACTTGTACTTCATCATGACGATGAGGAGACGAGCGAACGCTCAACCTTCACTGCTCATCACCGACACACAGGAGTGAGACACACACTTGCTCCAGCTGCGGCTCTTAAGCCAACCTGTCTAAATGTCTTTTGTCTTGAAAAAAGAAAACAATCACTTAGAGATTTGTGTTGAGGTTATCCTTACATAACTCACAGAAGACCTTTAACATTAGACAAATGAAATTGGACTGGGGTATAATTGTGTTTCTAAGCCTGTAACTCTCTGTTCTCTATAATCCTTAACTGCAGCCGCTTCAAATGCCCTTACATGTTTAAACACAGCCCATCTCTCTCTTTCTGCCCTGTTCCTGTTATAATGAACAGTTCTGACATTAGATAGCTACAGTGCAAACCGATTATGAGTTGTGCCAGTCTGGTTACGTCCAACAGAGTGTGTCACCCATCTTACCACACACAGTCTAAGAGACAAACATGTAAGAGCAAGTAAAAGTGTAGCATGAGTAATCACGCATCAGGGTTGTGGGCTCAGAGCCAGCGTGCGCTTTGGAAATGAAATTACTGGATGGAGGTCTGTACGGCGGATAATGTTCACACTGGTTACAAGCACAAAGTGGGATTTTGATGTCAAAGTCCCTGAGGTAATCGTGAGAATTAATTCTATGAATAGTTCTGTTCTGTGTGCGCAGATGCACGACAACAAGCCTTTGGCAATGAAAAGATTAAGAAGCATTTTCTCACAGTAAAAGCTGATGATATTATGGTTGTAAAAGTGTGTGACATCACAGCCGCAGATCTTCAGGGATGAATGCATTAGTGCTGAACGCTGAGTCCTGCAGCGCTGAGCAGAAACTTTGAGGTCATCTGTGTTTTAATATTAATAATGATTGTTGAAACTTAAAGGCGTTTCCAAACCCACCTAGAACAACCTAAACATTTGGTTGTTAAGATAAGGATCTCCATAGAAACCGCTTGACAACACCCTAGTTACAACTGCCCTAACAACTGCCCACAGCACTACAGTATATAGCATTATGACGGCAGGTTTAGCACAAGCAAAGCTGAAAACAAAATCCTTTTTTTAAAATAACATAAACACGACTCAAACCATGACAAAACCTTTCAAAACACCATAACTAAACCTTCCAACAGCCCAAAAACAGTTTCCAGCCTCATTCAGATCAATAGCTAAACTGTATCATGGATCATAGATATGCACAAGGTCACTCATGTACCCAACTAAAACAAGAGAAAGAGAGAGAGAGAGATTTTCATCGTCCTCATTTGATTATAAGTCATGATGCTCCTGCTGGGAATCAGCTGATCTGGAGTCAGCAGTATTATGGACTCACGGCTGTGCGTTTGTTCTGCTCTGTTTGCCGCTGACGCTCAGAAATATGACCTGCATTTACATGCAAAAACGAGGCTTAAGCATTAACCAATCAGCTCACGCTGTGACATTATAAAAGCCCCAGACCTTCAGAGATGTTTCACACTAACTGATTAAAGTTCACCGAGATACTCCACATGAGATTTACTGAGACAGGAGGGAAGCGTGTGTTTCATCTCTGTAATGAAATCTTGGGTAAATCACAGACAACATGTTATCACAAAGAACACACGTCTAATTTTGATTTAGAAGCAAAATTAGCACATAGCCGTCGAGTGGTGGTCAGTGTTTGAAGCTGTTTTAATTGGTTTAAATTTTAACTTAGTTTGTTAAAAGCAGGGAAGTTTAATAAAGCCACAGAGCAGTGGATTAACTTTAGCATCGCTGTTCATCGGCTGAGGCAAAAAGCATCAGACGTGTGCAACACAGATGTTGTCCTTCGTTTTCAGGGACACGTCATGTCATGTGACTGATGACTATATCACAGCAGAAAGAGAGGAACACACTGATAAATCAGGTACTGATTAAATATCTACTATAATACAATCACATTTTTGTGGATTTATTTTATTAGATTTGTAGCTACTGTACAATAATGTAGTTCCAGAATCTACCAGCAGGGAAACTGTCTCTCTCCACCAGCCAAACATACAATCATGTTCATCAGAAATACTATTTGTTTATTAAATATGATCTCACAGGAAAAAGTAACTGCTTCAAGTGTTTTCATGCTAATTTTTCAATAAGTGTCAATAAAACTATTGGAAAAAACTTAATCAAACCCAACTCACATGACATTTACATATAATCAATAATTGATCTACACAAGTGCCAAGTCTAATGTTGCTATAACACGTTTAAATCTTTTAGACTCAGACTTACTGAACAGGAAGTCATTTTCATCGTATCTTGCATCAGCCGCAGCAACAAAACAGACTCATGCCTGCTTTTCTAAATCCCGCTGTGCAGTCAGCCACACGCAGTCAAAAACACATTCAGCTGTAAACTATTAAACTGTAATCTATAAAACCAGTAACAGGTTATAATGGTTTAAGGAGGCATGGAGCAGAGTTAGTGTTTAAGCTCCTGTGTGAGAGTGTCAAGGACGAACTGTTAAACTCATGGTAACCTTCACCTGCTGTTTCTTTCCAATCACAGCACAGCTCTGGCTCAGGTCCACCACTGATGTCACAGCTGCAGAACACGGCGACTGGATCACGTGAGGTCAGCATTATATGAGCTGTTTCACGTATGTAAGCACTTATATCATGACCTTCCCTAAAGGATATATAGATGTTATATGGCTGTACGGCTGTATATCAACAACTCTTAAGTAAACTTTTATGGAGCTGGAATTTGAGTTAATTGCATTAAATGTATATAAAAAGACAGTTATGTCATACTGAAACACTTAAATTCACTATGAATTCACTCTATCTTACAAAAACAGGGCAACTATTTAAAGGCTCTATTGTAGTTAAGACTTTAAGGTATGTCTATATACAGAAATTATCTTTTTAAAAATTCACCTACCTCCACACAGTCTACAGTGACAGCTAGCCCCGGTGTGACCTAAATAACACAGAGGCATTTGAAACGAAACAAACACTGCTTCACTTTCCCCCCCGACAATCTACTCTCCAGTTTAACATGTTAAATACACAAATAAATCAAAGACGACAACAAAGTTAACCCTGTGATAAATGAGTTTAACTCATCAATGCTCGCACTGGATTCTAATCAGCTGGGCTACCGATTTATTTCTCACAGTCTAATTTTATTTAATATCACTTCATCAGAGTCACAAATACACAGATTTATTCACTCAATCCTGTCTCACCTCTGTTCTCTGGTGCTCATACTGTCTGACCAACACTTGCTTTGCACCCTTATCTTAGAGAAACACTAACAGCAGGGTAATCTATCGCACAAGAAACCACTAATCCACTCAAACTGGAGAACTACACAACTGTAACAGGACCTGCAGTTTAGAAACACAACTTATGATAAGATGAAAATGTTCTAAACCCTTTAAACTTGAAAAAAAAATTATACATTACATTACGTTACATTACGTTACATTACACATGCGCTAATGTTTGGTAAGTCTTACACATAAACTGTATGTTGTCTGTATGTTTCCTAACATCCTCCAGCTGATTAATGGTTCAGTGCGGAGGAGTTTAATCTCAGAGGGTGACAGCAAGAGGAAAACTGAGACAAATTGGTGTTTTCACCAGAAATGGAGAAGATAAATTTCTCATCTTTGACAGATACACTGACAGGCTCATATCTTCAAAGCATGATGTGTTTTCTGTCATGAGAGCTGATTGAGATCTGAAAGGATAATCTGAGAGACCTCAACACTTCCATCATGTAAGCAGAGAGAGAGACAGAGAGGAAGAGAGAGGGAGAAACTTAGGGGTGGTTAGAAGTTTTTAGTGTGCATTCTTGTGTTACTTAAACACCACTGTACAAACTGTAATAATCTAATTTTCAATCAACCACAAAACACCAAACCAGATTAACACACAGTACAGCTTTTGTGTGCTGATCTAAAACGCATCAGGCTTCTGAAAAGGTGAAACAGAAATGAAAACTTACCCTGATGAAGAGCGTCTCTCTTCTCTTCAGAAGAACAAGCTCTCAGTTTAAAAATGAGAAACATTTAGTCATTATTACATCATCAGTCAGTTTCACACAGTTGTTTTGAGGGCATGTTTCCAAATGCTGCTTGATTTAATCTTTTTTCCAGGAATATTTATTTGCACATTATTCCAAAACGCTAAAACTTGGTGATGTCCTTTTAAAAGTGTTGTGACGTTGCTGTAGTTTGACATCCAGTGACGAAATAAAAACCAGCGTTTGGAAAATCTTTCAGGCTTCGTTTGTCTGGAGCAAAACCACTCGATTGACAGAGTTCAGTGAAAAATCCATGTTCCCATGGAAACTTCATGCTATTTTTGGGCCTATGAGTTAAACTCTATAATAGATATTTGCATATTCATGTCTGGACAAAGACAGACAAGATGTTTGAAGCATTTATTATCTGACTGAATTCATAATAGCTGCTGGTGTCATTAGTTCTGAGAATAATCTGCCGCCGCTGTTTAAAACCACTTCAGCCGAGAGGCAGTTTTACACTTTTAACAAAGACTGAACAAAGACAACAGCTGCTGCTATTACTGTAAGAGTAAAGATCTTTCTCAAAGTAACTTCTCAAATCTTCATATCAAAGCAGGAGAATTTGTTTCGCAGCTCTCTAGAGTTTCTGTTCTTGTCCATCACTCATCAGACAACAAACATTCATGCAAGTAAAAATAGACTCTTGTTGTTGGTGTTAGAAAAATGTATGCCTAAAAAAAAACAACGCTAAATACAATATGCAAATAACCATATGATCATGAATCATGAAGAGGAAATTAAGGCACATCAAACTTTAAAAGAAAAGACATTAAATGCACCTACATCTATGCGATATGTGTTGCTAAGAAGGAAGAACCTTCGCTCCATCGATCTCCCATAATCCTCTTCTTCTCCTGTACCTGCTCATCAGCGCCGGGTCACTCAGGGTCAGACGGACAGGATGCTGAGGATAAGCAAAAAGCTTCTCAACAAACAATCTGGGCCCATTTGTCTTATTCAACCGGTTTAAGAGCCATTAAATGTGAAGCGTGTAATCCGGTTTTAATCTAGCCAGGTTTATTCACAGGGATTTGATGATAAGAGCGTCTCACTGCTGTTTTGAGTGGGTTTAAAGATTTACGCTGCCTGCAGGTTTGATATGTACAATTACATGCAGACATTAAATCATACATTCTCTATATTCTCCAAGACTAAAAGGATTTTTACTTACTGGCAGAAGTTTGGATCAGTAGATTTGAACACACAATACAGAATATCTAAAATGTGCTGAATCTATTATTTTGTAAATGAAAGAAACATTAATAACATTGATGCAGATTGTAAACAGTAACACAGACCATCAACAGAGGAGACAAACAGGAACATTATCTAACGCTTGGCGACCACAGTCCTAAAAGAGCATTAATGTAGAATAAACAGTCTGAAACTTCCCTCCAGCTCTGAAAACTCACTCATGATGAATCCGGTCTGATGTCACTGACAAACGCTGTCATCGGTTCTCACGTGTGCATTCTAATGTAACATAATATGCCAGTTTCAATACAAGGAACAGAGAATGAGATTTGAGAGCTGCAGTGAATCTTTTGCAGAGCTGAAAACTGCAATATTGAGTCATATGAACTATTCTGTGGTATTTTTAGCCTGATAGTAATACAGGTTTGAACATTTCATGTAAATAAATGATGTGTGTGTGTGTGTGTGTGTGTGTGTGTGTGTGTGTGTGTGTGTGTGTGTGTGT
>JBAJNP010010897.1:0-15660 GCA_036877545.1 Yasuhikotakia modesta
CACACACACACACGCGCGCTTATCTGCCCACTGCCACTCACTCTACTGTCTCTCTCTCTCTCTCTCTAATCTAATTACAATCCCTCAACTAGCTGCTTGTGTCGGCAAACAGAAGCTCCAAGAGAGGCTGGTGCAGAGTATCAGCTATATTAAATTTTCATAAGTCAAATCTCTCGAACACAACCTGATACTGCTGTTCTTTTAATAAGTGCACCAGGTGGACAAAAGCTCTGTGGATTCAGACCTCACCCTCTCTACTCACTAAAACCACAGTCATCATCATAACCTCACCTTCAAACAGCATCTTATCTCCTCAGCGCAGCTTTCTGCTAGAGCTTGTTAATGAGTTTGTTAATGAGTAGGTTGTTGTTGAACCTTGAAATCTCAGTTTTCAGCCAAAATCTACAACATTAAAAATCATCAGTGAGCTGTGGTGTAGAAGAAGCATGGAGGAAGCACTTCTTCCATGGAGTAAGTACACTGAAGCCTCATAGGAACCAACATCTACAACAGCAGTCAACGGTTCTTTTTCAGACTTACAGCATTTGTGCTGAAAGGCCCGAACTGACTGTAACTGAAATGCCTAAATATTCTGAGAGTCTTATTGAAACATTATCCAGGAACCCATTATGTGAAGAGCCCTCTGTGGTACAACCTAATCTTTAGTTGAGAGGACCACCTAGAGACATTTAGTCATTTCATAATCCTTGTATAACATCTAACGAAACTCAACAATATACAATACAATATATGATGCCCTTTAATTAAATGTTTACAATTTGAATTTGCATGATACATTTTATTCTGTGAGAATATGAAGTTTAATTTGCCATCACAAGCGTAAGACTTATTTTATCTCCAGCTGCACAGTTACAACATCTAACATTCTCAAAAACTGGAATCTTATCCATTAGTTTGCCATTGGTCTATTTAACAACATACAGCTAAGGTGACTTAAAGATAAACAATCCAACACAAAAGTTAGGCAACTCACATTATGTGGCCGTCCATGCAGCTGATATTCTGGCCTTGTGGAAGGTTTCTCTCACTGCAGCAACATGAGGGAAGTTTGGCTGACAGTCTCACTGAAGCCACTGTGACTCACAGCTCCTAATCCTTCTATAAGCCCAGTTTTACTCTGAACACTGTATGAACAGTCTGACAGCCAAGCAAGAGGCCTTTTGTACATGAGCACATACTTTCCACAGTAAAAGTATGTTCAGCTTGTTGCTTTTTTGCAAGTTCTCACTACATTACAGCATATACATCTTTAAAGAAACTCTCTAAACTCAGGCGCAGTCAGCCGTAATAATGTGTGGCTTTGTAAACACCTGGAAAATTGTATTATTGGATTGAAAGTTCAGACTGATGCACAAGCTAAATGTATTTGTTCTGTTACCTGTGAGGCTGACAGGACCAGGAACCTGAGGCAATTTACAACTGGATGGGTCCTTATTTCTACGTAAGTTCTTAAATATCTTGCAAATAATTTTAATTCAATCATAGAGTCAGTTTAACCCTGTCTTCCCTTATTTATCTCTTTATTGTGATTTATTTATTGCTCATTCACAAAAACAGGTCTGAATCTTAATACCCGCCCATGAACTTAATTCGGGCAGTCATCCAACCTGACAAACTATATCACAGGTCTATCTAATCTAAAGACATTAATTTAGTGGATGACAAACAGAAAGCCATTTCATATAATTAGAAAGTTATGGCTGCAATAAATGCATTTAAGTAGAAATTACCTGTTAATTTGACACAATGATATTGTTGTATTTAAAAGTAACTTCGTCAGAGCTGCTATATAATTCACTCCCCTACAGAAAAATAAATAAATCACTTAAAGACACTTACGCACGGACGCCTCTTTTGAAAGCCACACAGAGATGACACATTTCCAGAGCTGGCGTATGAGAAAGCACAGGATCACAGAACACATCATTCAACATACCTTACTGCAGTGCTAGACTTGAAATTATTGCCACAGAATGATAGTGTCCTGCGAGCTAAGAGAAATCATTAGGGTACAGCAGCCAGGATGAACATCTATCAACGTCTATTAGTCTAATACAGTCTGACTGCCTAATCACAGGTCAACATGAAACTACTTACCCTCTTTACTATGGTCAATACCCAAGACCCTAATCTTCACTTCAAAGATTATTGTGTTATTGATAACCAGATATTTTCATAGGAGCACATAGGAGTCATCAGAGGACCATGTTTACTTAAGAGGGTCTGTTGAGATAAAGTCAAAAATGTTGCTCAGAAGAACCAGCCACCCCAAGAGTGAGTTGAGAAACGTCCTAATCCCATCAGTAGAGATGCATGTCAGATTTCTATGGGATTACAGTGTCATCGCCGGTCTCACGTCCTACTGAAAGTTTAGCAGAACACTTTTTTTGACCTTGTGACAGCCAGTTACAGAAACAAGCCAATGAGATGCAAGCACCGCCTACATCAGGTGAGAATAAGGTGAGGTGACATCATCTCATTCTCAACATTTCCCTACAGAAGATAAGGTCCTCCACTAAAAATGTAAGGCTTCACATGCAGTGTTTAACAACAGTGAGTCACTTTAACCTGTGGTGAAAATGTGGCCATCTTTAAAATGAATACCAACAAATACTGTAGAATACAAATTTATAATTCCACCAATATACTAGTTTTTGTTATTCATGTTGCAAGGCAATGTCCTCCTGTACCTCCTGTAGGCCTTTGTAATGTAATCAGATGTGTATGCATATTGTGCACTACATTTGTTATGTTCCAGGCAATATAGCTAATGATGTTGTGCTACCAGAGGGAACTAACTGTGCCACCATGAACATTAGCATCTGGTGTATGTGCTAATGCACTGCCAAGCTAACTGACCCCAGGAGGCCACAATTTCACCCTGTCCAGGGTTGATTCAGACGCACAGAGTGAATTAAATCTTTACGTAAACTTCAGGGTGCATTAAAGTGGATATTTTAACATGTTTTGTTACTTGACGCCCAATGGGAAAGCTAATAGTCACTTTGACAGGCTAATTCCGTCATATAATGTTTAATAGCCCAGGGGTCATCTGAGAGACACTAAAAATTCCATGAACGTACAGCAGGCAACAGAAGGTATCAGCAGCCATCTGATGTACCACAGCTAAAATAATGAAATAATGTCAAAATACAGCACAAATATTGGCAACTAAATAAGCATAAATGTGCAGGTATAGTGGAGACAGTAATTCATCTTTCGTCTAGACTAGCACCGTACAGACAACCTGAATTAGGTCAGTGCTTGACAATCATGTCTGGCTCTCTGCCAATGTTCCCAACTATCTGCTGATCCTCTTTTTTTTATCATTCCTTTAGTTTTGATCTCTTGCTGTTGTGTGAAAACAAGATGGCAGATGCTGTAGACAATTAGCAAATAAAGACAGCAAGAAAAATTTTTATTATACGACAAAGCCTTGACAAATTAAGCATTTATAAAATGGAGAAGCCCTTTGCAATGTTGTAAGACTAATGCTATTGTGTTTGGTTTGAAAATGTCACAATGATGATGGAGAGTGAAATAGGAAGGAACATAGCAAGGTTTAAATAGCAGGTTTAAACTGTCACAAGATCAAAGGAGTTTACAACGGCACGTCAGAGAATGATGAACCTCTGCAGAAAATGCCTCACTATGGAACACCAACATGGAATTTTCAACTTTGTAATTAAGACTTCATTCCATAGAAAAGATGACAAATCACAGGTCCATGTCTTCTCCTCACCTAATCCAGAAGATCTGAGTCACATGTTAATCCTCCAGTTGGACTAACCTCAGTTTAGACAGTCAATTACTTGAAATCAGCATTATTTTATATTGTATTCAACTTATTTGCAAAATACACATCAATTCCACATTTTAATCTGATTAAAACGTTTAGGTTTATTGCAATTGGTGACAACCCAACAATGGTGGCAGGTCTAATATAACTATAGGTATAATATAAATACAAGCTTAATATCTTCTGTCCTGGACAGAAACCAGATGGGATCCACTTGCTCATTAGAAATGAGAAAGCAATTTCAGTTAAGAACTTCGATTCCCTTTTTATTAATGATTTTTATTACCTGAAAAAAATCTCCTGAGAGAAGCATCTATGGGCAAAGCATTTTATAGGTGTGGTGGGCTATAAAGACATTCATAGTATTGATTCGTGGGACCAACAATTTGCTGTCCACATCAATCATCTAGTTAGCCAATAAAAACAGGATAATATATTGGTGCCACAAATAAAGATCAATAAGTCCTATTGAGTCATTTCTAACTAATGTCTATTTCTAACCCTCAGGAACTGGTAGAAGGAATGTGACCTGGCACCCAACATCAGACCCCAGCTTGTGTGCCATCTGCAGTGGAGCACCTCCATAGGTCTCCTTTCATCAACACCTTCTGTTGGCCTGTTCACACTCACAGCAGTACGACTCTAATCCTCCTTCAGCTGACCCAGTGCTGGGCCACTTTAATTGCAAAAATATTTCACAAGAGCCCATAAGCAAGATGTGATCTGGGTTCTCTATGATACGAGTCAACAAGGCCAAGAGCTGAAATAAATGCTTGAATTTAATAAAAACATGCCCCCCTGCAAAATGTTTTTACATGTTGATGCATTATGTAATATCAAAGCAACATTTAGTAGCAGGCATTGCACTGTTATCAAATGTCTGTGGTGATTAACAGGAGGGCCTCTAAATCTATCAGAACTGTGTTAGCAAACAGGATGTTCGAAAAACCACAATACCAATGGAATTGGGTTGTGCTCACTTGCTAGTTGAGCATTACCATCTACAATAGGGGTTTAAAGGACGCCGCATTGGTAAAGGACTCAAGACACCTGTATTTCTGTTTAGTAGCATCATGAACAGTTAGCATCTTTGTGTTGTCTGTTGTGAGTAACATGCCACCTACGCCGGGGACCCTTTAAAGTGCCTGGTGACACACCCTCAACAGACAGTACAGAGCCTACGTACTGTACACATGTGCACATAACATACAAACAAAAACATACCAGGTCTGGACATAGTACAAAGGCCTTCTGGGGGTCAGGCTATGCAGCTGCGACCCCTACTGAGGCAAATAATCAGACAGATGGATCTAAACCACCCTTAGAAAATAAACAATACAAAGGCAACGTGAAACCACAATAACCCTTCCACAGTCAACCTGAGCAAAAACAAAAAAAGCATTAAATAATAAACACTCAGTCAGTGGGCATCAAAACTAGTTTGTGTTGTGAAATCAGTCATGCCAAACAAACATTTGCTGCCTGTGTTAAATCTGTTTTGATTAATCTTGCTTATAAAACAGAAATAAAGATGCCTGTATCACCACTTGACCTAGTTCACATTTTAAAAATTAAGTTATATTTCAAGACATAACAAAATGTCAAGAACAATTTGCTCAAAGATTGAATGTTTTTTTTTTCCATGTTTGTACTCCAACAATACAACATCTTATTATTAATCCTTTCCATGACATCAATCTGAGACACATGATTATGTTTTGAGACATGACAACATCAGTCTGTTCTGGTCTCATGTCTCCTATCTTTTTCTCCTACTGAAGATCAACCTCACTGTTCTCCCAAACACGACCAAGGTTGCACAGATTATCAACCACCTTTTAAAATAAAACACTCATATAAAACTGTGCTTGACCTTCTAAGATTAAAAGTCAACATTTTCTGAAGATTAAGCATCTACTGACCGTGAAATTCACCCTTGGATTATGCAATGAAGGAGAGGGCATTTAAGAAGCCGTGATATGTTGACTGGATTTAATTAATATCATAATTTATCCTGTGACTCACCTCTCATACCCAAAGACAGAAAAGATTTCTCAGGACTTTCTGAAGGGCAGTCATGGCCTAATGGTTAGAGAGTTGAACTTGAGAGTTTAATGCAAGAGTCGCTAGTTTGACTCCCTACACTGACATTCCACCATTCATTCTTTGAGTTTCGCTGTGATGGCTGCTATAGGTGAGTGCATGTTCACTACACACCATTATGGCTTAAATGCAGAGATCACACTACAAGTTTGGGTTACCATTCCTTGACAAAATACAGAACTCACCCTGAATGACCCACTGGATCCTCTGTCTAAATTAGAATCTCATCATCAACAGCTTTCAATCAACCCTCATCTGTTAAATACAAGGTATGTAACAATCTGTCAACTATTAATAAACTACTCTGCGATTGTTTCTTTGTTATTTTAAGACAATCACCCAGTCAAAATGGATGCTGTATTAAGGCTCTTTATTTACTCAAGCTTTGAGGAGTGCAGACAGAAACTCTAACTGCATTTTCATCTGTTTCCTCTAAACGCAGTTCATTTCCGAAACTCTGCTGAAGTCATCACTGCATTCCTCATATAACCATGGCTTTACAATCCCATGATACTCTGCTCTATCTATGCAGATCTCATTGCTGAAGCAGAGAGAGAGAATGTTACATTCCTGTAAGTTCTCATTGTATGCTTACTAACTCCAAGCTCTGTAAAAATGATGCATGTCCGTTTTAGACTATACTGCAAAAAGGTCAAATTTCCTCCAGCTCAAACCAGGACTTCTGCAAGACAGCTAACTGGCAATTTCATCTAGGGAGTGAAACCTTGGCTGTGGATGCACCAGTCACATTTGTCATCTTTAACAGGAGGCAGACATGAACTCCAAATGATCAGTTGCTTTCATTCAAAACTGGAATAGTCTGTGGTTGCTTGAACTGAGTGACCTGAGACTGAATGAGATTTTGGCTAATGACTAACCCTTTGCTTAAAACAAGAACCTTGAGATGGAACCACTAACTAACATTACGACTATTTAAGAAGCTATTAAATTCAAACAGTACTTTCTAACCCGGCTGTCTACAAATCTTGACCTTAAAAGCTGTGTAGCAAAGCATACCCTTTAGCTGAATGAGTGCATGCAAGATGCATTTTACACCATCCATTTAATATTGAATAAACACAAGAGGTCAATAGTTTCACCTTTTCCACTGCAATGGCATGCACACTGTCAACCCCTATATGTCTAGACTGACTAGATTACTTGAGAAAGCCGTCATTTAGTTTTGAATTTAATCTTGATACCCTTGACAACTACATTTAAATGGAAAATCTCCTGTAGCAGCTTGTAATGCTGTAAACATAAGCAATATCCAAACACTTGCATGATGTTAGAGACAATGAGGGGATTAAGGAGCAAGGCGTTGCTGAATCTGTTTTTGGCATGATGCAACTACATTATATATTAGGGCTGTTAACTAATCAATAGCTCAAGTTAACACATTACAAGAAAAGACAAGGCTTATGAATGTAAATAATTAGAGCTAAAATGGTAGACAAAATTACTTAACATTAATAGAAAATAAACCCTGCTTTCGTTGCTAGAGTAATACGGTCTACTATTGACTACATGTGATCCATGAGGTTTCATGAAAACAGCAATATTTGCACCTTTTGCTGCACAAATTCACTTATGAGGAAGATTATAATCAAACTAAACATCATCAAACTTCTTTAATTATGCCGATGGCCCATTGAAAACCAGGTAAAATAAAAGCAAACTGTATAATCCCGTGCAACATGTCATCAGCGGCGTTCATGCCCACAGAATTTAAATGTCTGCAGTTAAACAATAGGTAAGGGATGCTACAGACTGTTATTGTACAGGGCGCTTATTAGCTTTGAAGACACTGATAAAACCTGAATACATCGTTAATGGAAATTATTGAGGTAACCAATGACTTACCTTCACGATCTACGTGTATTCACTTGAAATGAATGAGGATGCTGCGGTATATTTCCGTGCACGACCGTGGCTAACTAAAGCTCAGCGCCTGGCGTTCATCAGCACCTACCAGCTTATTGAATCCCACTGCATCATGAGCCCATGATCCAGGCCGTGCTGCTGTGCAAAAAAAGGGAGGGTCATTTAAACAAAATATATATGTTGTCGATTAATATAAATGAATTATTACTGAAGTTTTATTATTGGAAATAAAAGATCATTTACAATATAAATATGTAAATATTTCTATTTTGTTTTTGTTTAAACAATGATTGTTCGTTTTCAAGTTGACATTGCCCCCCTGCTTTAAAAATACTGCGGTCCGGATTTTTTAAAGGGACCGCTACAGTCCAAAAGTACAGCTGATGATCGTAGTTTGTGGTCTGTTATATGAAATGTCAACCATAAATAATAAACGTGCCATGTGCGTAAAACTATTAAGCGTTAAAATATCGATGCCGTTTAAACTATACGCGGATTCTCTTAGTGTAGCCATCTATAAATGAAGAGGCTAGTTGTCATTTATAAATGAAAATAAAAGTATATCTAGTTAGAGACTTTATTTTTATTTTAAACAAACCTTCTGTTTCAAAATATTTAACATCTGGCAAAGAGATTAAATGACAAACTTATAAATAAATTAAAGGGTACAGTAAACTGCTTTACAATTTTGTAACACCTTCTGCATTATTGCTTTACTTATTTCTCAAATTTGTATTAAACCTTAAATAGACATTTAATGAAGTATACAATAAAGTAAATAAAAATAAGGTTTGTTATTAGTTCATGTATAAAAACATAAAGACTGTCATTAAACAAACCTCTTAAACCTGATTTATAATTCATTATTCTTATCTTTAATCATGAAAAATATTATAGATTAATATAATAATTTATTATGTTAGCAATAGTTCATTCTCAATGGGAGGACTGTTACTAGCATTGGCTTCTGAGTGGTTTCACTTCACAGACGTTCCACTGTTACCAGGCAACAGCTAAACTGAGCTGAAAATTGGAATTCGTGTTGTCAGGCAGAGGCAGACTCAACATCACTTTAAATCACTACATTTAAGAAATAATGGAATGACATTATTGCATGAGTCTGAATGGTTTGAGGATATAAAACTGACATCGTGCAGAGCGATGCAAGTTCTCTGTTCATTTTTAAGATTTACATCAGCACATATATAACATTAGGACATAAGATGTATTATGCCTTCAGTTTACTCTGTTTTTCTTTTATTATACATCTTTGAAAAGCATACATAAATATAGTCTTTGTAAATGCAGAGTGAGACGTGAGCATATGCTCTCTGCATGTGGATTTGTTGTTCCAAGAGAACTACACGCTGTGCTGAAAGAGCCACCAGAGTGTTAACATTGTGAGAGAAGATTATGGGTGACATCCAGCCTATAGTCCCGTGGGGCAAAGCCCTAGATGACCCACTCTTGAACCAGCCAGTATTATTACACACATTGTTGCTGCAATGCTTGATGCTTTTTTAAAATTCAGAGTCATATGATTTAGTCAAACACATTATCAATTTATGTTGATTTGCAAATTGTTAAATCTACAGCATTTCCACTTTTGGAATTAAGAAACATATGTTTTAAACTTGATTTATTTTGCATGAAATATATTGTTTAATTAAAAACAAACAAGGGCAACCAAAACTGAAAGGCTTAGATTTTAGAATTTACCTGATTGTTTAGACAAACAAAATAAAGTAGTTTGAAGCTCATACCACAGCTACATTCATGCACATCTGAATTAATTTCGTGGAAAATGTATTCATGAAACAAGATATGAGTGGCAATCCTTCTGGAAAACCACATAACTGGAAAGTGTAGTTTCTCACTGACTCATTCATTTGAAGAAAAGAATAATGTTTTTAACCATAGAAACCTGCACTCCCCTTTGCTTAATTTTTATTTCACAGCTGGGCCATAAGTTGTGGATAAGTTGTACTAAAGCTCAACACATGTCAATGATCTCAGAGCTCTCCATAAAACAGAATGACCTATAGCAACACAGACTGCCTGATTTGATTCTATACACCAATCTATTTTGTCTCTTTATGTCCTAAGTACATTTAATGTTGCCAGTGAGAATCATGGTGAAAATGAAATGACAATTTTAGCTGGAGAAATACATTTAAAAAGCGGTAAAATTAATTTTGAAATAACTACTTGCTTAGTAATAGTACTTTTGAAGGTAGTTTTAAATCATGCAGCGGCTGCATTTTAAGGATCACCCCTCCTCCTTCATAACGTTTTTGAAAACAAAATAACGTAAATTATTTTTAATTAAATAATTAAAAATCAAATAAATAATGTTACAAAAGAACTAATATATCAGCCACTTTAACACAATATCTACATGTCAAAAATAAAAAAAATACCATGCAATGCATTACAATATTTAACAATTATTTTAAAAGCCCCTAGGAATTAATCTAAAGATCTCAAGAGTTACAACACTTGATAGAAATCCAGCATTTGCTGAATCAGTTGCAGGCTCTATCTCTCCCTCAACAGGCAGCATCTGCAACCAATCCAAAACACTATGTAGGTCAAGTTCCCACCACCCTGCATAAAGGCTGGTTGAGCACATCCACCAAATCTCCTGCTCTCATTACACAAAGGGATTTGAGCTAGAGCCCATTGTTGAACGGTTCCCACAACTGGAATTAAAAAACAGCTCTCAGATCTGAGGACATTAGAAATAAATGTGCATGAGGTTATGATCAGGAGTGACAATGAAACGATTCACTGGAGAACTGACCTATGAAAGGTGACTGGAAGACCAGTCCAGAAAAGAAAGATAGAAGATCATACAGATAGAAAAGCTAATTTTCATTGTTTATACTTTGCTTCATTCCACATTTCTCAATGCAGTCCTCTCACCGATCATATGAATCCAACCAGCCCTCATTCAGGAAGGAAGCGTCTACTGAAACAGCAGCCCAGCCAGGAGGCTGAAACGGTCCAGAGAAAATCAGAGATGCCGGGAAAAACATAGGGATGAGAGAGAGAGAGAGAGAGAAAGAGAGAGAGACAGAATTTCTTATTCAGCAATGCTGAGCACAAAAAAGCTTTTATCCTGTGCATCTGCATTACCTCGCTGGACAGACACAAGCAAGGCTTTGTCAGGAGAAAATTCTTGGTCATAAACAAAATCAGTGAATATAGTCAGTTCAACTTGTTTTGAACAAAGGTCATCTATGGGTTACACACACAGTGCCGTGTAAGGAGGTCAAAGGGGTGTTGATATTTAGCCAATATCAATTGGAAGGACTTGTGCTATTATCCTACAATATGTTCCATCAGGAGAAACCCCCTCTGTGATCTGGCTATAAATGTGTGTGTTCCACATGTTTCTAGGACCAAAAGCCAATAAACAGTTGAATAAACCTCTTTTATATGAATGTTCCATTCAATGCATTTATAAAGGATAAATATATATTCTAGGTATAATAGCAAATAGGAAGTATTATGGCTGTAAGCAACAAAAACAAGGATAATATGAAGTTCACATTTTTGTTCAAATCATGATTGTTTTCAATTCAATTATATATACTTCCAGGAATACACCACAAAATGTTCTTTGTGTGTATATAGACAGATTGACATCTACAAGTGTGTGTGTGTGCCTGCATATGTTATTATTTTGGATGAAAGGAAGATAAATAATGAGGAGTAATAGAAGAAATATGCTATGATGTATTAAGATGAGAGGTAAGTGCAGGCAGACTGTAGCACAGAGCGCATATGGAATTCATCAGCAGTGAGGAGTGTCTGTAGTCCTGCTCTGCAAAAGATCTGCCACAACTTACTACCCCTGGACTTTGGGAGGGCCATAAAGTTTTCCCATACGTTTCTCATGCACTCATAATGTTAATTTGACTTGGAAAGTATATTGTCAAGTTGCTGAATCAGGCTGTTTTTACAATGAGAACATATTTGGAGCACAGAAATATGATTTGACTTAGAAAATAAAGATGTAATAGGCTGTTTTAGACATGGATAAATAGAATAATGAAAACATTCATCCAAAAAGTCAGATATAAATATATGTTAGTTTGTTTCATTGTTAACTGGTGACTAACTGATGACTAACAGTATTAGAACTTGTAAAGAGAATGACTTCAAACATATTATGTAAATCTGTGAAAAACATTATTCGCCAAACATGCGTTATTAATCAGTGATTCAGTGCTACTTGCATAACACAACCCAAAGTTACTTACAAATTTATGGACCAGTCTAGAAAACCATCTTATTTGTGGTTTCTTATTTGTGTTTCAGAACACTTTAGTGAGTTCATACAGTTCCTTTAGATGTTATGTCTCAAAATAATCATTTGTTGCTCTCATTATTAAATCATGAAAAATATAATTGTCCATCTTCTCCTTGTAATGATGTTTATTTGCTTTATGGCCACGGGTTTTCACTTCTGCCAAGATGCCTTGATGTCTAAAAGTTTGACTGAAACTCTAGGAACAAGTCCCCTGCTGTTACATAGTAATGTTACATGTTAAATGTATTTTCTTGAAGGCTATTAAAAGGCAGAATTAGTGTTTAGTTCACCAATAAAACATGCCATGATAGTCCTGCTGTGTTTTCATGCAGTCAAGCACCATGGGAATAAGGATTCTGGAGTGCCTTGGAATATCTTATATAATATATTAAAATATTATTAGCTGTTTCTGGGTTGTCTTGGTTTAATCGTATCTAACGTTTATCGCACGCTTCAACAGTGAAAATACAATCAAATATTTGCCGACATCTAGTGGTGAACTACCATAAAACACATCACAGCATATTTGTTGGTGGGAAATGTGTCTAGGTGGAAACAAAACTTTCATATGAAAGAGTTACAACTTTTACACGCTGTAAAGTAGTCTGAAACCAACTTCAATAAACAATTATGTTAAGGCTCTTTCTCGTGTAAAGTATTCATGAAGTTTTAACAGCACTTCCTGTCCTAATCCATTTCTGAAATTTAAGGTCTGCTAAATGACTGTGGAAAACCAGAGTCATTATTTTAATGATTGGTGATTACGGATAAATGAGTCTGTGTACATGTACTACTAAATTGTATGTGCACTAAAATCATTAAATTAACTGCATTTAATATATTACTGAGAAACCACAGGTCATTAACTGCAAATATGACAAAAAAAAGAATTTAAAATTCTAAAGTAGGCAACAGAAGACAAAAAAATATTTTAAATGTCTTTAAAGTCTACAAGTTACGCTACAATTTACAAGCTTAAAAACATTCCTGGTATGATTTTTCAAATCACAGACATTGGGAAATAATTGGGATTTATAATAATAGCCCAACAAAACAAAAGATTACAATTAAATGTGTGTGCTAATGAAACTGAGATACAACTGTATTTTTTAAATAAACTTTAATACATTTTACCCTCACATA
This sequence comes from Yasuhikotakia modesta, assembly GCA_036877545.1. Classification (NCBI taxonomy): domain Eukaryota; kingdom Metazoa; phylum Chordata; class Actinopteri; order Cypriniformes; family Botiidae; genus Yasuhikotakia; species Yasuhikotakia modesta. Next base: position 13,269 of record JBAJNP010010897.1, read on the forward strand.
CTGGACTTCAGCTTGAAGAGTCCCACCATAACATCATGCTTTGAGAGTTACACAGGGTCTTCAGGCCTTACATTCCAGTGACTGGTTTACTGTCAGGCCTTCACTAATGTGCAAATCTACACAAACACTTGGTTCTGAGGAAACACAACAAGCTTTCCCAAACCAGCACATTCAACAAGCTTGATTCCTAGACTACATGCTGTATAAAAAATCCTCAACACAATTCAAAAGAACAAACTCATAAGTACAATATGCAATCACTTACATTCAAACAAAATGTAAAAACAGATGCTAACAATTTAAGAGACTAGACAACACATGATTTGACCATGTAGAAAAATGTCTATTCTAATCGATTCAATATCTATTATTGGGTGCACAAATGAATTATGGTCTTTTAAATCAACTGGCAGTACAAATAAAGGAAAGAGGAAAATGTGACTAAATTCGATCTAACTTCTCACTAAGAAACTCCTCAACGCTGTCTGTGTTCCACTTGAGGATGCTGAGTTCCTCAGCAATGTTCCCACTATCATCCAGCAGCTTTAGTACAGGGTCTGAGCCTCTCACATACTGCAAGAATGCCAAAGACATAAAAAACCTTAGTGTTCAGGCCAAACATAATATTAATGCACATTTAATAACAAGGACAAATTGCAGGTTTCTTTTGTAATAATAGTTTTTATTTGGAAAGAAATGTTTACCTTGATTTGAAGACCCTTAAACATTTTTGGCTTGTCACTCCTGACAAAAGCTATAGAATATAAAGGAAAGAGTTGCAAGAAATAACTGTGAGAAAACAAATACTGTAGGCATAAAACAAGACTGTTGTCTGTGCCACACAAGAAGAGAGAAAGCAGAGTCAAACAGCTGCTATAAGACAAACATCCTTTGAAGAACTCTGTTTAAGAACTGTTTGATTTTTTCAGACTGCTTAATGAAAAATTGTAATTGTTACTGATCAATGGAGAAGTATTAACCACCTTTCCACTCATATTTATAGGCTAATTTTCAAATCTACCTTGGACTTGAGGGAACCTCCCCAATTTTCATCCACAGACCTCAAGAATAGCTCCTGGGTAAAGCTGTTAAAAACAATGGCAAGTATATATGAAATAGTTTAATACATAATACATTAATACACAATATTACATTGTTTCAGAGCTCAGTAGCAGGTAGAACTCTCTGCTCACTGTAGAATATGACCAGTTCACTTGATCTAAACAAACCTTCTTAGACTCGAACCTAGCCTCCTCTTGGCAGCATTGCCTGCAGGGTGGATCTAACTGGCTCAGGCTGAACTGACCAAGGAGGTCACATGAGCTACACAGGAGATTGCTGGAGAATCCCAGCTCCCTGCAAGCCTCTGAAGAGAGTTCTGCTCCATAGGTTGCAAGCTGAACAAAAAAGCATTAAGGACATTTAAACACCCTCTACAATAAAGGTTTATGCCTGCAGCTTAAACGTGTTTAAAATTCCCAGCTGTTGTGAGTCTCTTTTACATTCAAGGGTCGTTAAGACCAAAGAAAAGAGCAAATGGAGAGTAAACCACAGGTGCAGATCAGCAACCAAAAGCTTTGGGCTACAGCTATGACAACAAGTGTTTAATCTCGTCTCAGCAATAGGCACTACAACAAACACTATTACATAAAATGTTAATTTTATGTAATCATGTAGTTTATTGGTAGGTTTCCTTGCTTACGGCTGGATTTGGATGCAGATAGAACAAACCGGTTGTTTGAATATGTTGGCAATAATTTAAGTCGTGGTTAAGGTCATATTAAACATAAACAAGGTACAATGATGTAAACATTATTTACACAATCAGTCGGTTAAATATTTGAGCCACGTCATAAGATAACATTAATGAACCGGCAAACCAACACATTAAGCTTTATTGCTTCACTATTTATGCAGCCATCTGAATGTCTGGCCAAGTCTGCGGATCTGCTTTAAAAGTCTAAAGTCTGCAGATGTAGTTTTACCTACCGTTTGTAATAACGGCAATAACCAGAGCAGGTAAACCTCCCCCGCCATGAGTGTTTTTCTCTTCCTCTATGAGTTTAGGCGGAAGTACGTCATACACTTGCTTTGCTTTTTCTTTATTGTAAATTAATTTATATTCAGCCAAAACAATTTTAATACGAATTATGTGCATATACGAACACGATGACAGCCTGGAGAAGTGTTTGTGTTGTTCTCTGATCAGGTATAATGTAAATGAATCAAGCACTTGAGTGAAATGTGATTCTCCAGTCACAGAACGACAGCTGAGCAAGGGTCGGCACGGCTTACGAATGCGCATGCGCACTGACACAACGTGATTCTGCTGCCTAAATATAATAACAACAGAACCTACACTACAGCTGCTGTTCAAGTGCCGGAAAGACAT
>JBAJNP010010898.1:0-15659 GCA_036877545.1 Yasuhikotakia modesta
TGTATATACACACCTTTGCTCATGTTTCTTAATTTAGTTTTAAAGCAAATGTAGTCATTTTATGTTTAGCTTATTTTTGAAAAAGGTTAAAAAATATGCAGAGAAATATACATGCATTCACAATTTTGTTTTTATCTTAAAACTACAAAAATAAACATAAACAATAAACAACAAAAAGTTACTGAGCAGGAACATAACAGATTGGTGTTCAAAACTGTCTCTTTATCTTATTTTTATTGTATTTATAATTTGAGCCGTCTTGTCTGACATCTTAGGAATGTCAGTTTGGCTTGATTGGACTTCGTTCTAAATTAACCTGCAGTTTTGTGTTTTGGACAGAGATGCCGACAGAGAGGCAGATGGTACAGATCACAGCTTTAAAGACAAAGGAAACGTTTCTTTGCATGTTTGTTGTTTCACAGCTGCGGTGTAAAAGCTGCTGGACCAAATGCGATGCAGCCTGAGCATGAGTTGCTCGCAGTCATGCATGCATGCAGTAGCTAGCGTGCCCAGAACGCTCCCAAAATACACTGTGTGTGGGCAGCTGCTGCGGGCCGTGCCCACCACACTGCCCGGGGGGGTGGGCAGTCCTGTAACTGCCCCCCAGGTCCAATGAAGAATAATTGTGGGCTTCTCTTTGGTTCAGAAACTCTGTCAGATATTCTGAAGGGTGATGTTGATATTTTTAGGTTTGTAAGAAGTTGAAGCAGACCGTTTCAGTCACATGGTTTTGTCATTTGTTTGACAGGACTAACGTGTGGGTCAGACTTCAGTCAGTAATAATATGTTGTCATTGGTTAGTGTGTCACAAGTTTCTGGGCACGGCTAACATTTTTTGGTTGTAAAACTGTTTCTCTAACATTAACATTAAGTGACAGAAATGTTGTTGGAAAGATCCAGTTTTTTAGACATTCGAGTAACGTTATTGCTTGGTTATAAGAACATTCAAGCATTTTCTGTAAATTGTGTAACTTTTTTAAACGTCCCATTAACTTAAAATAACATTTTTAGAATTACAATAACAATGTTATTAGATCAATGAAAACATTTTCCCATTTTAAATGCATGTGTGCCAAACGTTTAGCTGGTCTGTGGGCATGTTTCAGTCTTATATACAGACTATAACACTTCTAAATGAAACTTTCATTGTCCACGCTGTCACAAAAACACATGCATGCTCTTACAGTCTTTCTTCCCTTACAGTAACAGTTTTTAAAGCTTTATGGTGTACAGGTTTAGCAGTCTAACTGCAGAACATTATACATAAACCAAGAAAATCGTATCTTGTCTCAAAGGCACGTTTTGAAGTCCAGCTCGTAAACGCAAAAGTAACAAAACAGCGCCATCTAGTGGTCAAGTGCAGGACCACAGGATCCCTCTGCTGTATTTCTGCAGTGAGTGAATGTAGCTCAGTTATGTGGAGTTTGTGATCAGACATTACTCTTAATGTTACTGTCTGAACACACAGTAAGTAACACACGTTTGTCTTATATAGAAGGTCACATTTCAGAAAGACACATTTAGCAGCGACTTATTTCCAAAGCAACTTCTGCTACACAAATGACATGAACAGTCACACAAGAATAAAATCGCAAAGATCCCGTTTCTCTTTCTTCTTTAAAATAACTTTCTGGTTACCGGCTGGTAAATGTATCTGTGTATAACTGCTCAGTTTGTGAGGTTATTTGTATGTGTGCAGGTTCACAGGATGTGCGGCCACCCCAGCAGACAGCAGGGGCAGATGGGCAGCTCTCAGCTCACACACAGGGGCAGAAACTCACATCCTCTGAAAGAGTCCGTCAGGAACACGGACGACTCTCTCAGTTACAGACGGAAGTGAGTCTGTACAAACATCTCCAGAAGAATCTCATTTAAAGAAGTTTATTTAAACGCAGCCTTTCATAAGTTGTTTACACTGTGGCGTTTATTTTAATTCATACAAAATAAAGCAAAGGTATGGAGTCTCATTCAAGCTTTTAAATGTAACTTGAAGAGACATGAAGAGATTCATTTTAAAGGAAAATATTAATATTTATAGAATGTTTCAATATTAAACATTTAAATGTTATTTTGTGTGATGAAATGTTCAAATGCAAGGGGACTTTAAATAAAAAACACCAAATCATTTGCCTTGTTTATTCTGAAACAAGCTTTTTATTTGTCTAAATTGTAGCTGCACTGGTTAAAACTGCATGATTTTCTCTTTGTGAGACTTCTAGAGTTTGTGTGTTTTTCATTATTCACACAGACCTATGAATGTAAACATTTACACACTGCCCCCTGCCTGACAGTCACTGCAGTGCAGTAAGCCTCTGTCTCAATGCTGTTGTCTGCAGGGAGTTTCTCAACAGTCTGAGGCTGTACCGCACGTTCTACGGCGGCCTGGCGGACCAGCTGTGTGTGAGTGAACTGGCCTCCGCAGACGGTCTCTCCTGCTGGAACGGTGCTGATGTTGTGAAAAGGTAGATGTGTAGAAGTTCTCCAGCCTTCAGCTGAGATGTTTCGTCACGATGTTCATGACGTCTCATAAGTCACGTCTGGTCTCGCTGTCATCTGTGTTTATGGGTGAAAAATGACCTGATTTGTGTTTTGTCATGAAGCAGAGGAGCTGTGTGTCTGTATGTGTCTGAGATGTGTAACTTTTTATGATGTTGATAACAGTGTGTTTGGTTTTGCATTTTTTTTTCAAATTGTTTTGCAAAATAAGGCAAAGTGTCTGTCTGTCTGTCTTGGCCATGTTAAAGTCATCATGTGTGGTTGAGTCGTAAACCCTCTCCTGAGGAGTTTGTGTTTGTTCATCAGTTTCTGTGAGTTATCAGCCGGGGCAGTTAATAATTTTGCTCTCTGGTCATCGTCCTCTGTCACCATAAACCAGTTTATAATTGACAGGCCAGCTGTTTCAGACCTGCAGCGTCCCGGTGTCTCTCTTCCGCTCAGAAACCCCCCGGCCCCCCAACCAATCCATCTCCACGCTGCCTCTGTCTCACCTGGCCTGTCACCGCCCCAGCACCCCCATAAATTCAGCCCCGGTGGTCTTTCCTCCTATTTGTCAGCTGCTGTCAACGCTGGCAGATGGCAGGTGGGACCGTATTTCAGGAAAAGCGGTTGGGAGGAGTCGGAAAACTCAGCAGGACGGGTTATTGTCCATCAGTTAGGGCTGACAGGAGGGGAGCTCTGATCACGCTGATGTTAATGGCGCCCCTGGTGGACTATCTGATATGAGGAATATCAGTGTAGTTGCAGATGGATGAAGTTAATTTCAAATTGGCAGCAAAATGCTTTGGTGGAAATGAGCTGAGCTTGTGTCAGCAAAATAATGAAGATATTTTTAATGTGTCTTTGTGTTTTGGTTGCGATTATTTGATTATAATGGTTTTACATAATTACATAATTAGAATGAATCAACTCATTATTTCAGTAAAGCATCAATTTGTAACAGTGAGAACTGCTGTGTTTGGTATTATATTATTGGTGTTGTGTTGGGTTGTGTGTGTTGTTAAGATGGTTATTAGGGCGTTGCTATGCATTTGATGGCGTGTTGTGGACAGTGGCTTTGAAATAAATCATATTTTGTAGTTTTTCTAGGCAAAAATCATTTGTTTGATGGCTTAGAAAAGTAACAGCAATATAATAATTACTATACGGATGAGCTGCATTGAATTTTAGCAGGTTGATAAAGGTTGATTCATCTTTAAACTGTAATTATAATCTGTACTAATAATAATATTTGCCCTGTGGCCGTTTTTAGAGCAACGTGATACTGTGTTTGATACTGTAACTGTATTACACCACTGCTTTTTCTACAAAATGCTTGGAATAAACCCACATTAATTGCTTTGCTGCCGTTGTAATATGTTTTAAAGAAGGACCACCGCAGGCAGGACACGTTAACCTCCTTTAAGCCATTTTGGCACCTGAGATCAAAGGAGGAGAGATTTTTTAACATTATAACATCTATAATCCTTCCTCTGATGTTTTCAGACTCCCTCACAGATCCCTGCAGTCCGTTTAATACAAAAGACGCCTCACTCATCTCCAGCGCTTTATCACTCGCTCCGTTCGCGTACGGCCCCTGATTTTAGCGCTCGGCCCTCTGGAGGGTAACGTGATAAATAACGGGCCACCCTCGGACCCGACATCTGCCGGGAGAGAGGGATTTAAAGGACAAATAAAACAGGAGGACAGACTGATTTAGCAAGGCCATTCGGAGCGGTAACGAGCGGTTTGGGCCCTGGTCATTCTGAGAAGGCCACAGTGCACATCTGAGAGGCAGAGAAAAAACAGCCACTGGCGATTACGATGGACGAGGTGTGAGCCTTGAGAAATAAGGGCAGACGAGGAGAACAAAATTGAATTGAGGCGCTTGATGAAAGAATACAAGGGCTAATTTTTCGATACGTTATTATTTATAATAGTTTTATAGTTTTTTGTACTAAGAGAGGCAGGGTCTCAGTATAATGTATCCGAGTGGGCATTAAATATCTTAAATGATGTTTAATATCAATAAGAAATGATATACAGTATTATATACAGTATTTATATTACATTATGATGCTGTAATTTAGAAAAGGTTTGTTTTGTCTTATTCAGTGAATAATATGTATATAAATCTTGCATCAGTACAAACATCTTAATGCAGATAAACTGACTCTAGATTCTGATTGGATGAGCTACGTTGGATGTCATTGTAAGATTTGTGAGCACACAGTGGACCTGCGACCGTCTGTTCAAAGTTTTATTGTATTGTTAGATGATTTTTTTATATTGGTAACACTTTGCAATAAGGTTCTGTTTGCAACTTGCAATATTCAACAGAAAGTGTCATACAGTGACATTAAGTGCCGTATGAATTTCCAGGGGATATAATTAAGTTCTTTCATGCTTGTTTTCCAGCAGAATATCTCGTTTCATGGGAACGTTATAGATCGTTCCATTTCAGCTTGATAAGGTTGCGAACGTTGTTTCATGTTGACTGAAATTTCCTCGACTTTTGGTGGTACCGCGGCGCGTCGCTGAGATTCTCGGATTGTTTGTTTGTGGTTGTTTTGCCGCTGGAGACTTTGTTGTTTGATGAGTAAAATCTCATTCCCGCCCAGACCGTCCACAAACACTCACAAGCGCAAAACCAACAAACGTGGCAGCCGACCATGTTTTATTCATGATGATTACATGCCGTACCGCAATACCGCGTCCTGTTTTTTCTCCGTAGCCTGCTAGTTTTTTCCGAATGTTTATTTATATGTATTTATAAATTAGTCCATTAAAATTTTGTCAAACAGCTTTGCTCATGTTAGGCTAATTAGCGATCCGACCTTGAGCGTGATTCGCTGTTGAAACTTTCGTCTGCGTAACGGCGCGACGTTTAGCGCTTTGATTTTAATAAGCAGCTTGTTAAGACGGATTGAAGGAAAACCAAACAAACCGCGGCGGTATTTTCATCAGTCTCGACTCCGGTCATGTGACGGACGTATTGACTTGCCATTAGACCAGTTTTTCACAGCTGGAGATGACAGGACGTGGTGAACTTCTCCGGCAGACTGACTGAGGAGAATTCATGTTTCCAGAAACTTTCACTGACAGTGATGTCAGTCACTTTACTGCGCTTTGGCTGTGGACCTCAGTGATGTTATATTTCGCCCTGGAGGCTGAAATTGAATTTCTTGTGGTGATATACACACACACTGCTGTAAGAATATCAAGGGGCTTCTTTTAGAGTTTAATGCCCCTGGGGCAGAAGCAGAGGGCTGCTACAGAACTGAATGTAGACATTCTGTGTTACTGTGAGTAGCAAAAATTCAATGTATTTTTTATCAAACCTCGTTTTTTCTCATGTAACATCTAACCTATGTTTTATTTTCATAGAGTTTTCATTAAGCATTCGAGTCTGATCCATTCTGTCATGTCTACAAATGAAATGACCAGTTAAAGCAACAGTATCACAAACCTGTCTGACTCTCCCGTGTGACACAAGAGCAGTTCGTAAGTTCACGAGGACTAAATTTACATTTTCTCTAGTGCGATATTTCTGTAAGCCTTGTAATATCAACCTACAAAAACTACAGAGAACAAACCCTTTATTTCATGTGTTTAAAATGACAGAATAAAGGCATTGTAAATGAGTTTGACCTTTGCTATACAGTCCCTGCTCTCCTCTTTTCTCTCTGCTTTAGCATAAATTATTACTGCTAGCGTGTGGCTCACCGCATCACTTCCAGAGTTAATGACTCGCTCTCCTGCGGAACGCCGCTCCTGTGCCCGGCTGTCCGGGCTCCTGTGGATCCCGTTACCTCAGGGCGGTGTGGTGTGGTGGGACGGGCGAGATCCGTTACCCCCGATTACCTTTCCCAGGCCTCATCGACCCATCTGCCCTGAGGAGCAGTACTGTAGTCCTCCATTTGAGAGCAGTGCTGCCGGTTCAATGCTAGACGCTAAGCTCTGGAGCTACTGTACGTTGCAACTGGACTGTTTGTGGCTGTTGCCGCAGACGTTTATCCCCTCAGCATTTACTTTGGCTTTGTGGACGTGTCGTAAGCTGTTTGGTGGCTCCAGTGAAAATCCATGACAAATGTTTTTAAGACCCTTTGTAATCAATCTCTGAATTTTGTGTCCTTCACAGGCCTGTTAGTGTTCAGGCAGTAGCGCCTGTGTGCTAGAACCAGCGCAGTCCAACAACAGCCACCAGCGGAGGTTAAACTAAACATTTGTTGGTTTATATAACAGATTCATTTCATATGCATATACTTTGCGTAACCATGGCAACAGCAGACTTTATTTTAGAGTGGTTAAAACTAAACATGAATAAAATATGAACACTGAATTTTTCGCATATCAGAAATATATAACAGAAAAATATGTTTCTGAACTCTTTAATATAGTTAGTGTTTGGCTACTTTTTCTGCTGTTTAGATAAAACCTAACCCTCAGGTTTTTGTACGGCTGGATAAAACGCCCACTTTGAGTTCATATTAAGTTGCTTTTAAAGCAAACATGCCAAATGAAGACATTTAACTATAACTCATTTTGTTGAAGCTACTGTTAGTGTGTGTTTAGGTGCAGTTTTTGTTAAGCCCACTTGGAGGAGCTGTGTCCATTTCCTGATGTCACTCGACCAGCTGTCTCTCTCTCTCTGTCTCTCTCTCTCTCCATTCAACACGTCCACGACTCCAAATGATGCATTAAAGCAGGCATTATTATCAGACAAAACAAGAGACCAGTTACGCTACACAGAACAGGTACAGTTGAGCTATTAGCCACAAAGAGTTCGTTCATTCTCAGGTAAAACCTCATCAAAACACGACCTCCACGTTTATTCTAAGCGAGTTTGTTTTAGGTGAAGTAAACCGGTCGCTCCGGGCAGCTTTCTCATTGGTTCACGTATCTGTGACTTTCCCAGTTTTAAAACACAGAGCCGTCACACGTCAGTGTGTACAGACTCCCAGACGTCCACAGACGTGGCCTCGTGTTTCTCAGACGTGGGCTTTGAGCGTCTGGGTTAAATCTTAGCTTGACACGGCGGCAGGGGTCGAATCACAACTGCACGCTTAGCCCCGCCTACCATACAGAAATTGCTTCGTTCACAGGAAGCCGTCCTTTCAGCATCTGCTTGTGTTGAGATTTTTGGGGCTGTATTGATGAAAACTAAGCAAAACACAAAGTATATGATCATCAATTATTGGGCTATTAAACTTATGCAGCACAAAGCTGTATGCTGAACAAAGACATTAACTGCATATTTTGGTGTGAACGATTTATCTGTGAAATTCTACGTAAATACCATCTGCCGGTGTGCAGAAAAACAGATGGTAAAATCAGGTGTGTATGTACTGTGGTACGTCGCTTTATTACCGCGGTACCGAAGCTGAGAAGAGGATGCAAAGAGAACGTTAGAGTCATGTTCTAAAGCTGAGAACCGTGTTGCAGGAGAACCGGTGGATAAAAACTCTGAAGTGATGCAAGGTTTGAATATCAATCCGAAAACTGTTTTACATTTATATTGCTTCCAAACAAACGATACATGTTTTCATAGTTCCTTAATTAATCAGAAATTAATGAATTAGTGTTTGAGATTTGAGCAAATAATGAAGAGAGAACTTATTTTATTTTGTATACTTAAAACATGAACAGATTGTTTTTGCTGTGGGACGTTATATTCATATATAGAGTACATAGAGTGTTTAAATTAGGAACATAAAGTGTCACGGTTAGTTGTCATGTGTCATCGCTTACGTTGTTGTTTTGTGTCAGATAAGTTTACCCTGTTTAACTGCTGTGTGCAGCCACACAGATGAAGGACTGATGCAGGGTTTGTGTGTTTGATTTAGATGAGCTCAAAAGCTGTCACGCAAGGCCAAAAAAAGCCACAGGTGATCTGAGCGTCGATCGATCCAACGTGAACAGCAGATTAGCGGACGCTCTGACTGCGCTGCAGCCGCTTCGATGAAAGAAGGAGAGCTGGAGGAAAACGAGTTTTTCTTCCTGTCCTGCAGGAAAATAGTGTTTGCTGGAGAAGTCGTGTCGGTTTGTTGTGCACAGGAGTCGTTTATCGAATACTGATTTAGCCAAACGTCTATGTTGTTTTCCTGCTGAGTGTGTGAGTTCATTTAAGCAATTCATTAAAGACAACCGGCTTATGAAAGTTCACACACTATGTGTTGCGCGTGTGGTGCGAGGGTTAGTTATTATTCTAATATTATTTAGCAGAGGCCAGTATTCAGTCTCAAACATGTGATACAGACTGTAAAATCAGACCCATTCTGTGTGAACATGCTGTTCTGTCCACACTGGAAGAATTCAGGCATTTGAGGCATGCGAATCGCTCGGTTCAAGTAGTTTTTTATTGAAACCGCTTCTTGCCTCCCAACCCTGTTTATAAGAGCGTGTGGGTTTGTGTTTGTGTTTCCTTTCAGTGAGACCGCAGCGCTGAGTGTGTGTGTGACCGCTCTCCTACAGACTGCCATGATAGAAATCCAGTTTCGATATATAACCATAAAGCTTTGACCTGCAACCTTGACCCACAACGTCAGGTTCATTTTACTCAACACTGTACAGCCCGAGTGAACAGCACACAGCTCAGCAACACACCGCAGAGAAAACGGACAACGACCGGAAACTGTTCCCTCTCCATCCTCCAAAATAAAGAAACACAATCACCTTACGTGAGGATTATCATGTTTTCAGAGCAGAAATATAACGCTTGCATTAAATCAGTGTTTTTCAACCGTGGGCCAGAGCTCAACAGAAGACCTCAACACAAAGGGGGGTGAAGCGGGTTTAAGTATTTGGGGCCTTGAGATCAAAAAGTTTTACATCCATCATTTTAAATACAATGTTTTAGTCAGGAGAAATTTTCATGTCTTGACCAGTTTTTCTGTCAGTGTTTGTGTCCTGCACAAAAAACAGTCACAAATAAACTCAGATACATTCGATTCTGTGTTAGTTATTAAACTACGACTGTGACAGATCACAGCAGAATTAAACATGCAGATAACAAAGCTCTCCAATATTTAACTTTTTTGGAGAGTGTTTTCTGCAGGGACTTTATGTAAGTTAATCTGCCCAGGACCAAAACCAGACGCGTGGTCCTGCATCAGAAATGATCCTGGAAGGGACTTTGTTCTGATGTCCTTCTAGCATTTGCATCCCAAACGAAGTGAGGCATCATTTTTACGAGTCGGTTGTGCGGTTCTGTATTCTGCGCTGGTCCTCAGCATCTGAGAGCATGTGAGAGACACAACCTCTGCGTAATAACTACAGCATCCATCACACCCAATGTTATGCGTCCCATAACATAAGCACAGCAGTCTGCTAATTAAAAACCCTCTGACACAAATCAAGCGTTAAACATACTGCCGTCACCTTTAAACTCCAATCGTACAGCACAGTCAAGCGTCTTACGAGCGCTAGTTGTGCTTTTTTATGAAAAATGCACCATAAAGGGGAATTCATAAAGCTGTTTATTTGTAGACTGTTCCCGTGGCTGTCATAATGTACAGATCAGTGCACCAATAACAGATGTTGAATCTTCATTACTATAAATGAGATTATAATGTGTGACTCGGTTACAGGCTTGTGGCTCAAAGTTATTTAGGTTCAATGTGGAGTAAACAGGGACATTTTGGTCGTCTGCTGTCAGGGTTAAGCCTTGAGTTTTAAAATGAATTGAAGTTGTCAAATGATCACGTTCACACTGGGGATGAATCTGGATTGATCCAGTTGTCACTTCACTTTCTACATTCTTATATATAATCAGATGCTTGTTTTAAGCAAATATTATGATTTGTGCAACAGTTTAAATGAACAAACCGCTTGTTATTTATGCTAGCAAGTGACACGTAGCGCTCTAGCGTTGTGTTGTGAATGTTGTTTAATTTAAACCGGTAGAAATCCAGCGCAGACGTCCTACATAGCGAAGGAGTTACGCTGAGGTTGTTTCCTCATATTTGTCAAGCTGAGATTTGAAAAGGAAACAATAAAATTTGCATGAAGAGTTTTGCGTGGTTTTGTGCGCGTGCGAGATAAGAAGCCGGCGTTGTGTCGCATCCGTAAATGTTGCGTGTGGTCTCCACGACACGCTTATTAAAAAAGTAGGAGGGAGATGAGAAAGTTTCACCATTTTGCGCTTTGCCCTTTTACCTGACAGAAGATAAATGACGCTCTGTGCAGAAAAGCTCTGGAGGACTGACACATGTTTCTGTTTGCCAAATTGTGCACACAGACTGGCACCGTCCTTATTTATCTTTAAGGCCGGCCGGCAAAACACAGCCCTTCTGTAGCAAAGCCTTGACACATTACACAGCAAAAGTAATAGAAATTGAGACAAGATTCACACCTTTAAAATCTATGTGTGGGCTGATACAGGCCGTACCATCCCAGAGCAACGCTTTATTGCTCTGAGCTTGTTTTTCTCAGCTCAAAAGAAATAATGTAGTTCTTGGTTATGTTTTATTGAAGTATTAGCTTTGTTTTAGATGTTTCTCTTTAAAAACATCCACAGATGTATTATGTGTTTTTAAAGGCAATGGCTTGAAGTTTTAAGGTTATTTAGGCTATAAGTAGTTTTGTTAGAAGTTTTGAAAGAGTTTGAAGATTATATAAGTGGATGTCTGGGTCTTGCTGACCCAGCTGACAATTTAAGTTTAATGTTTCTCCAACGTTTTTATTAAATAACAGAAATGTTAAACATGTTATTTTAAATGAGGAACTTAAAGTACAGTATTTTAGACGTTGTAGTAACATTATTGGTTATTTATGTGTTTTTAAAACATTCTGTTAGTGATTTAGGAATATTATGTTTTGAAAAGTGACATATTTTATATAAAAGATATATAAAACCTTGTGTTAGACCTACTTGTGTTACTGCAAAAATGTTTTTTGATAACTTTGACAGAACATTTAGAGAATGTTAGCCAACGTTGTGAGGCCATTTATAGAGAAGCAACAGCAATATGATAGCCTTTGCTTTGCCTGTGAGGTTTTGTGAGTTTGTWTKAGACCTGATKGTTGGGCAKTGTGAGAAKCTGTGATGCGTTTGTAGTTTGTAGTTGCAGTTTATCAGTTTGTAGTTTATCAGCTTCTGATCTGAGGATGTTCTGCACAGCGGAGAACATGAGCGAGAACCTCTGCTGACGATCTCTTCTGACAGCTTCACTAAATAAGGCCACACTTATGAGCTCTGTGGCCCACAAACGCTCCGTTGTTTCATTCATTAACTACGGTACCTCTCCAAACCAGCCCACTGGAAAATTACATTCAGTATCGACGGACAGACGCAGAATGCTAATGGGTTCAGTTCACCTTGGGTGAGAGAGAGTTTTACAGCTCTGTGACACTTGATTAACCTGCAGTTCTGTCCATATTGACTTGACTTTTCTTATGTTCAGGGTTTCAGAGACACACAAATACGCTGGTGCGGTGTTGGCATATATAGTAAGTTATTAGGTAGAGTTTATAGGGTAATACGTTTTCATTGCAAACTGTATTTTATTATAAAATAGTTTTACAGCTGTTTAAACCTCATTGGTATTGTAGATGGATGGATAAATGGATGGATAGATTGATAAACAAATTGATAGATTAATGTTAAATTGTAAATTACAAAACATACAATATGAATGAATGGATGGATTAAATTATTGATTGATGAAAAGATAAAGATTGGGGTAAATTACACATAATGATAGATAGATAGATAGATAGATAGATAGATAGATAGATAGATAGATAGATAGATAGATAGATAGCATCAGTTACAGAGAGACAGACGGACAGATGAATTGATTCTGTATTTCTGAGAATAAAACAGATGGATAACAACATCTTTTGATAAATAAATTTCATCATGTTATCTTCCAAACCGTCTCAGTTTTACTATCTGTTACATTCCTCAGAATTCCTCGTTTGTTATCTTCAATATTTAATGTGTCTGTCGTCTCACAATCCAGCACGCAGAACAAATGCTCGGATGTCTCCTCATCCATATGCATGCTGTGATAAGACGGACAGACGGCTTTGCCAAAACACCCCACGTCCCTGCTGATCGTTCCCCGTCAATCAACGGCCATCGGAATAACACGCTGGGAAAAAACGATCCCGCATCTTTTCCCAGGAGGCTGAGAGCAAAGAAAAAGCATCAGATAAACTCAAATTGGGATAATGCCACAGTTTCCCGAAACTCTTCTTTTTCCATGCTTGCTCATTGTTTGTGTCTTTCCTGTGTGTCTCGCAGAAGCAGATATCTGATGTGGAAGTTATTTAACTGGAGTCAATAAAGTGAAGAGGATTGGTCCGGTGTGAATCCGTTGTCAGAACCGTTTCTCATCCTTGACTGTGTAAATTGGTTTGCGCTGAATGCAGATGCGAGGAGCGGACAGCTCTATAATCTGGGCGAATTTGACAGAGGAAATGATGGAGAAACAAACTCGAGTTGTTGTTGGAACTCCTCGTGTCTCTGCAGACGGATAACACATCATTAGAAGCGAGTAGACGTGACCTTTTCCAGACGTTCTGACCTTTGCGTTTTAGACCTGCTGAAAACTCCAGATATCTTGTTTTTGGTGGTTGTCTGTTACTAGTACAGACTGGTGAAGTTGGTTATACCTGCAGGTAGACTGGGGCACAGAGGGTAGCAGACCAGCTAAAACTAGCATTGCCATTTTGTTAGCATAAGTGTTTTTGCATAAGTCAAAACCTCTATTTTTGCTTGCTTTTTAAAAGTCAAGATTGAATTTCAACAAGACTTGGAGGGTTTCTGATGAAATGTCAGGGGTGCTTGCTTGCTCTTGTATGTTCTTAAAGCGAATGTTTGGGTTTTGCAGTGGATTGGCCTGTTTTGTTTGACACAGGACCTGTAGTTTCTCTGGAGCGCATCTCTTGAGTTTGCACGGCCTCAGGAGCTCAGATACACAAGCCTGGAGGGGTCAGCCGAGAGCTCTCTTCCAGAGAGAGACGCCCCGCCAAGGGGCCCTCAGATAATATTGAAGAACCTTTGCATCAACCGGCGGCTGCCTGTGAATGGTGGGAGAGATTGAATAAGGACGCCCAGAGCCATCTGAGACTTCAGAAATGATCGAAACACTGTTCCATACAGAAAACACAGTTGTTTCAGACAGTTTTAGTTCTTATTTAGAGCAACAAATAACATTATTGAAAAATATGAATATATGAGTTCATAGCCAATAAACTCAAAATGAGTAACTTTAATAATTACTTCAATTTAATAAATTAGGTAAAAGAATTATGTAAGATTATAATGCAAAATGCAAAAAATACACAGGAGTTTAGAAATCAATATTGTTATGTGAGAATAAATTAGTAAAAAGACTTATTGACCTTGTCTGAAAATACTGACCTATAGCTTACAGTTTATTTTATTCTCTGTTTGTCTATCGTTCCATCTTATCTTTCAAATGTTTGTTTTAACATGTTTTTCTGTAAAGCCGCTTTGCCACAATTCATAAACTAAAATCTAATTTTAATTGCTTTAACCACATGCGAGCTTCACCTTTCAGAACATGAATTACACACCCTGTTTACCTCCATACAGTTCATGCCCTGCTGTACTGGAACCACAGTTTTAATTAAAAAAGTCCAAATTTATTGGGCCACGTTTTCATTTGGCTTGTCTTGTGTTGAACCTGGAACATTTTTAAAACAGTTCTGGTTTGGATCAAACGGTGACCCAACACTGAACCAAAGTTGCTTCTCATACGAAAATAGAGTAATTATAAGGTTTTATTAACGTTGTGTTGTTGTTCCCCTGCTGTATGAAAACGGTTCCCCAACACAGTTCATTCTGGAGGCGTCTGAAAATAGCTTTGCTGTGCATGCAGATGTTTTCCATGTCTGCAAATCTCCCAGCTTGCCATTTGAATAAACATTGTCACATCGGTGCATAAGTAGGTGTAAGCGCGTCCCTGCGAGTCTCTCCAGCGGCCCAGCCTGCTGGAAAAAGGTGCGAGCAGCTGGGAACCAGGATATTATTGGCTCCTAATGAAGAGCACTTGTGCGAGTGTGTTTCCGTGGTAACGGCCAGTCCCTGAAAACCTCTCTCCTGTGATGTCCACGTGAAAACGACTCCGTCGAGATGTCATGCGGAAACATAAATACGAACTGCAGACAAGAAGAACCAGGCAGTGGAGCCCGAGACCACTGGACTATAAAATTGACTTGGAATCAATACGGGTCGTGCAATTCCCCAAACAGGAGAAGATGTACGATCAGAGCATAAAAATCAAAATGGAGAATAGTGGTCGACTTTCATGCGTATCAGCGGATCGCACTGGTCGATTTTGTGCTGATGCCATGCTTATTGTATGTGCTTGATGCTGGTGGGTTTTCTGGTAGCTTCTGTGGAGGAAATCTCTTGTTGCATGACGTTGTTCTTAGCTTTTCATTCTTAGACATCCTTTTCTAAGGTTTGCTAGACAGTCTGCAGTAAGGCTAGCAATAGCAAGCTAGCTTTAAAAGCATTCCACCCTCCCCTCAGAGCGATCTCCAAAGACAAGCCTCTTCTAACACATAACATCTTCTAACATCTTTAGCAGACGTGTGAGGTGTCAGTCTGTAGTTGCCTCAGCGTTATACAAAACATTCATTATTCTTAACTGTTTTTGCTGGAGAGTTGGGTGTGATGTCACCACAGAGGATATTTGCAGCTGCCAAAAACCCTACAAGCTCCATACAGCTGTTAAACAAACCTATGACTTTTTTGTAGGACATTTTGTTGATGGCATCCATAATTCAGTTCAGGAAGATCAGGAAGTTCACACTCATCCTCGTCCCACCAGGCCTGAGAGTGGCCAGTCCTTAAATAACTTTTCAGCAACGGAAACGTGAAACAAGGCTCCACAAAAGGCCAATGATGAAACATTTCTGACAGAGTAAATGGAGGAAGTCTCGGTCAAAGCACATAAGTGACACCGAGGAGAAAACAAGACGGAGGGCAAACACAATCACCACTGTTTACTCCACATCGATTGCTGTCAGATGGAAATCAAGGAGTTATTGGAGATGTGGAGGTGCTTGTTTGGCTCTGAGAATAAAGAAAGTCTCTTCTAATCTCATATGTAAAAATGTTCCTCTCTCCATCTCTCTCTCTCTTTGTCTCTCTTTCTGTGTCTCTCTCTCTGTCTCCCTCTATTTCTATATATATATATATATAT
>JBAJNP010010899.1:0-15658 GCA_036877545.1 Yasuhikotakia modesta
TGAAGGCAACACCCTGAGGAAGACCTTCAGAAGATACATTATGAATCCCACAGCCACATCATTTGGTTAATTACCCCACAAACGCAGAGTGACTGGGCTTGTTCGTTTCAGAATGGCGACTGCGAGACGTGATGACACAGACTGTCTTTGAGAACGTCTTCATAATTGCCTCAGCCCTGACATGCATCTGTCAGTGGCGCACCGCTCATGTTAATGGGGGAAAGGGGTAGTTTGGTACTTTAGGGTTGGACAGGTTGCCCCTCGGAGACCGTGGGAGGCCCAAACTGGAGCCATTGGTTTAGATTGGTATCGTGTTGATGGTTCCCCAGGCTCTGAGACCTACACTGAAACCCATAAGAGGCTTGAAGAATGCAGATCTCCGAATCAATGTCACAATTAGAGACAATTGCATGTACAGATTTGAGTCAGGCATCCAGACACAATGTACCTGTTGGAACGTGATTCTTCTCATATGGTCCCATCTAGCTCCCTTGTTTATGCACAGTGATGTTGAAAAAAACCTCATAGCTTTGTATTTGATTTAATGTGTTCCCCACACAAAACACATTAACCAGCCCTTTACACTTCATTCAAACCCTCAACCAGAAACAGACGTCAGTCAGTCCCATTGCCCAGCGCCGCTGTGCTGGGCCGTTATGAGAAACATGTCAAGCATCTCTGATGAGGAGACAGGGATAGAAGTAATAGCACTAATCAGGCTAAATCTGCCCCTATTATCTCAGCTCTGAGTGATAAGACAAGTGCAGGGGCTTTGGTGCCCCTCACAGACTGATGGGAAAATGCAATGGTGGACTTGTGTGCATGATGATGTAAACAAATCAATGAATGCAGCATTCAGCATGAATTGAGCATATTCCTAAAGACCTGCATTTTAATGACATGCATGTGCTAACAATATAGTGTTTCCAAGAGGTGATGACATGAGGCAAACATAGACAAATAATGTAAGTAAGTGGGGTCAAATTTGTTATAAATCTTTGTGTACCAACAGATTTGGCCATTTATGTACTTAATTATTTATTTTTAGTTTTTAAAAATCACCTGCAAAAAATGACATGTAATGTCCGTTAATGACCAGTAGGGCACAAAAATTTAGTCTGCAAATGTTAAAGTACAACTTTTCCAGTAGCTAAATTTCCAACAAGAATTGTGTTACAAAACAATATATATTTTTACACATAAAAATATTACAATACAGCATTAAAACAATAATTCTATATTATGTTTAACACAAACATATCAAAGCAGGATAAAGTTTAAAAAATAAAGTTTATTTTATAAAAGTCATAATTATACACATAAATGTACACATAATTTTTCACAAATTTACCAAATAAAATAAAATCATTTAACACAGCTAGAAACTTCATGAATTAACTTATGTTTAAATTACATCATGTAAGATTGTTTGTAAGAACGCATTAAATTCAGATTCAGATGACACATTAAACAGAATAAAAAAATACTAAACCAATAGCAGACATGCTATAAAGGTTACTGTAAGTGCACTTTGGCTCAAAGTATCTGTGGTAAAGTGTTTATTCATGTGACTGTTAAAATGTCATGGGTTTGTGGTGTTGAGAGAATTTCCATAAAATACAGACATTCGAAAAATATACAGGCATTTTGCATCTGAATGTTACAAGTACATGCTTGCCTTGGGAAATATGCAAACATGCTTTTATTTCATTAAAGTGACATATTTTATCTCTTTATAATAATACACAAGAGACCTAAAACATAGTTCTGATTCAGTCCTTATTTATCACCCTGATAACATCGATAATTATTCATAGGCAACATTTTTTCAGGAGACTGTCTGCTTTCAAAAGCACATTGATTCATGAAATCACGATCACTATAGACATGAAATCATTTTTTCCTTTGAACTGGCCATCGGTCCATGATTATAGGTTCCAGGCTTTTCCAGAAAGCGGTAGGAGTAACACAGGAGTGAGATGACTACAGCCAGAAAGAGAAAAATCTGAAATATTGCCTTGTCTGGTTCATAAAGTTCAATGTCAACAATCCAAATGGATTTCTCATTGGTATGTGGTGTGGTTTTACACAGCTTTGTGCAGACCCCATACACGCAACCCCCTTTCCCTCAGCCGGCCATCCTTCCATCATTCAATCCATTCTTTGTTACAGTGTTAATAAATGTCAAAAATATCAGTGCCGTTACAGATGGGAAACGCTCCCTCAGTTTATGGTCTTCTTCTGGGTGATGATGGGGCGTCTGCTGCTCGTTTGAAGGTAAGGTTTCTTAGCTTCTCTCTGTCAATGCCTCTCGGCCCCTGCTGTGAGGGTAATATCAGCGCTGGAGACCTGGAGCAGCCAGAAGCTGTGCTATAAAACATGGTGGCTGATTTCTCGCTGGTCTAAGCTCATTGGTTGGTCATTTGTTGGTCAACCAGCAATGGTGTTGCAAAAATCAGCTTGAACACCTAAATTGGTTTGACCAGCTGTTAAATGGTTTGTTGGTGAAAGCAGCTACCATGTTTCACAACATGTTTCCAGTAGAGTTATCATGTATGAAGACCAAACATACTGGTTTATATAGTATAAGAACCATTATGTCTATGGTGTGTGTGTGTGTGTGTGTGTGTGCTGTATATACATGTTTAAAGCTGTCCCCACAAATATAGTGAAATATGTCAACAAGTGACTTAGTAGGTTATTTAAATTATAGTTACTCTTACAGTATATAAGCCTCATAATTAAAGTATTGCTTTAGATCTAATTTGTCAACAGATTTGTATGGGGGTTAAGTCTGAGGTTATGGTTAATTCTATTAATAAATATTATTCCTAGCATGACAATCATTGCATGCATGAGACATCCTCATTTATCTACCACAGCCACTAAGTATCTGTGTGAATGTATAGATGGATGGTTATGGGGAACCCTAAAGAGAGAAAATACACCCAACAGATAAATGAAATATATTAGGGCCACATAACTGTCAAGCCCATAATTTGCACAACTTTTGGAAGTTCTCGCATACCATAGCCGCATTTCTGTTCCATGCTGAGTTCCCTCCAAATCATTTCCTCAACATACTGGAGTGGAGGTTTGTTCAGAGATCACGACTAGGTGAGAATATATTGAGGTTGTGGTTGATATAATGGTCTGGCTTAGTTCCCCATTTGTACCAGCTTTTCAGCTCATAATGTGGCCTTTCCTTCCACATGGCTGCGATAATCTAGGGGCTTTTCTCTAAAGTTCAGAGCAAGGTGTTATATGAAGTGTCTGAGATCATTTCATTAGCAATGTTTTCATTTAAAATATTTCCATTACAGATATGAGTAAAGTGGGATCGTTTTTTAGAGCAGACAGAAGACCACACTTACAATTCAGCAGAAATGTTACCCTTTATCTTTTCATTTTTCCTACCGCACGCTATTATTTGTTAATGCTTTTGTAAAAAAGGGAAAAGGGCGCAGATAGTCTAGCTGCTAAATAATAGCGTTTCAGGGGAAAAAACGAACATTTGTGGACATAATTTTCCCAATGTGGGACAGGTTTACAATCTCATGCTGGCAGAATAAATTCCTGAAATAAACTTTCCAGACTCCGTGAGTGAAAACAACTCCCTTTCTTTAGTGAGCGCGACTGGCCTCAGCCTGATATTCATCAGTGAGGATAACCTCTGACCTCTGGAATCATGTGATGCTGAGAGCTGGAGATCCTGCTGTAGCCAGACAGTCTGACTGTGTGGCAGCATCTCTTCCTCGTTTACATACCCCCCCTCCCTCCACCCCCCCAAACCAAACTCTCTCTATTTCTCTCTCTTCCTCCCCCAACCTGTGGTTAGACTGAAGAATATCATTATGTGTTTGCTTTGTAAATATTCTTCACACCAGCCTCTTTTTTCATGAGACCTCAGCACAAAAAGCTAACTCGCTTTTCTGTCATGAATCACAGTTTGGTGGATTGTTAAATAAGGCCAATTAAAATCTGAAAGGAATCTGATCTCTGATCCTGACAGATGTTATAATGTGGATTTTTGTTATAATGTGGAAGCAGGGTTTTAAAAACTACAGAAAGTCAGTGTAACTTGATTATATTTAAAGCTGCAACTAGTAACTTTATTAGTAAGAGCAAGTATATAACAGATCAGTGTTTAAAACTGTCTCTTTAATTTACACACATTTGCAAGCTTCGTTGAAATAATTTAAGATTATAATAATAAAAATAAGATTTAGAATTTGACCTTTCTGGTCCAATTTCCCAGGAAATGTCAGTTTGTTTTTAACATATGTAAAGAAATGTATGTAAATTACTTTCAATTTTATGTTTCAAAAAGAGATGGTGACAGAGAAGCAAAAGTTACAGGTTGCAGCTTTGATTTTTCTAAATTAAATTTATATACAATGAGTGTTTTAAAACATGGTATATTGTCTTTCGTTGTTATGAGTGCATTTGACAACAATGAACAATCTAGAGAACGCTAGCAACAAACCCTTCAGAGCACCTTAGCAAACACATAGGTTGGATGCTAGCATAGTGTAGGTGGCCCTGGCAAACCTGCAACTTAGCATCATGGTGGAAAATTTTGCAGGAACAGCCACCACTCACACGTTCCTTAGAAAATGAAAAATTTAGTTACAGCTGCTCCGTTGCACAGACTGAAACTAAACTCCAAATACTGACTAGACCACTTTGAATCTAAATTATAATTTTATTTCATCTAAGATCCACAACCATCATGATCGCAATCCTAAAGAACTGAGTTTGGGATTCTGTTAATTGCATTATGTAGCATACACTGAGGATTCACTGAACAAACTTTGAAACATTCCACATATATTAGTCATATTACAGCACCAGCACTGAGAGCTCGGCTGTTTGGAGTAGAGCGTGAGACAACATGTTTGGCTGTCGAGTTCTGTTGTGGCTCATGTAATTAGTGCTCGGTGATATAATAGTACACAGTCACGCCCCCTCCAGCTCCTCACAAAGCTTTTCAGAGCGTGAACAAGTGGAGCATTGGAAATCTGACATCAAGGTCTTAGCCTGGCCAAAAGCCTGGATGCTCCAACTCAGTCTAAGCTGCCCATGACGGCTGGCCATTGACCAGCGGTCCATATGAACCCACAAGTGGCTCCCAGCTGTAGCGGGGCCTAAAAAGAGTTGCTGTGCTTAGCTCGCTCTAGCCCACTCGCTCTCCACTGCTGAAGTACGTTGGAGAACATGTGTGAGGTACGAAGGAACAGGTTTGTCTTTGATGAGAGAGTTTGTTTTTGGTTCTCAGTGAGGAGAGTGAGGTGGCGTAGTCTGGCCACTGACGTAGCTTGTGTGGGGGGTACAACTCGCCAGACACCTGGGAACTCCTGCGCTATGAGGACTGGCAGTGGGTTTAGCTCTCTGTGGACATGTCTAGATACTGTGTCTTTATTTCCAATGGCCAAGAGTCCTGTACTATGTGTTCTCTGAAATGAATGCTGCTCTGTTAGAACTTTTCCAAACGGTGCCAACTGTCTTCTGCCTGTCTGATGTCCATAACGCCAACTTAACACATGTAGTTTAACGTACAAATTAGTGGTGTGATGACATTTCCAAAATGGATTCGGTAAAAGAGATGCAACACGTTTACTCAGCTCACAAGCATATGTTACATAAGCAACGCTTTATTCACTTCAGTTTACATAAATGTTCCCACATGAACCAATTAACATTATGACCAACGAAGGCGGCATCATTCGCAAACATGCTGCATCAAGCCCCTTAGTTTCCCGTGTGGATACATCATTACACAAGTCTGTTTTCCTGCAACAACCCAGCTAACGCGTACGCTAATTTCTCCACCTAAAGAAAAAACACATAAACACAAACACAAGTACATAAACTGGGGTTTCCAGACAAAGCACACAGATATGGTCAGTTAATTAAATTACATCTCTGGGGAGGCGCAGAGAGGAGAGTAGAAGAGGAGAGAAACTTCAGTTTAAGGTCCAGGAGGTGCACAACCTGATTAAATGCAAAAAGTGGGCCTGGGGTTGGAGTCAGACAAAATAAGTGTCAGATGAGTGTGCTGCTAATTATGCCTTGACTATTACCTGGACTGACAGCTAGAGAATGGGAGGAGAGGGGGGTGGGTCCGGAACATTCAGCCAAGCAGAAAGTTCCCAAACGCTGAGGCTAACACAGGTCAAGTGATTTGGCGCCTCGGGTGTATTAAAGCTATTTACAAGAGGCAGAGGGATTTATAGTGCTTTTGCACAGTCTGTTCTTTTATATGACCTGGCACTAGGTGGTCATGCTTTCTGACCTACTCAATCATTATTTCGACCCAATAAAAATCCTTCTTTCATATGTATTTAGGTTGTGTTTTAGGAGGTGGAGGAAGGCAACCTCTCTGCAGGCACCTTAATGTCAACGACGCTGCCTTTATTCACAACGACTCTATATAACACCAAAGCATAAACACGCACAAATGTGACACAGAAGTATTTGTAGTTGTTATAGGGTGGTGCCTTAAAGTCTGAGACCACTAGTGAAGCCCCTATTATGAATTCCATGCAACAGACAATTAGAACAATGACTTATAATATCGATATGAATAATTATTTTGTCTCTTAATATGGACTAAACTGCTTAAACTGTGACCCTACAAAATCTACAAATGTAATTGTGTCGTGTGTAATGACATGGTTATCGTTTAATTCATAGTAGGGTAGATCGTGAACGTTTTGTAGCTTGCTTACATCTCCATCTAGTGGACATACACGATAAGACGATCCTATGATATGACATCCTATGATAAAACACTATGACATCTTACGATCCCATGACATCCTATGATAAAAAAAACACCATATATCCGCTATTTTCACTTTTGATTCTCGATTTAGTCTTTTTTTTTTACTTTTCTCTTATTGTAGAATATTATTATAGTACTTATAGTTCAGTGATGATATAAAAGTGGGAAAATTCAATGGTTCAATGCATTAAAACCTGCCAGGCGTCTCAACATCAGGGGTTATGGCCCCCAGTCTGCAAGGAGCTGACAGTTGCCATGACTACTTCAGCTGCACAAGTGAGCCATAAAAAACAAAAAACCAGAAACAGAGGGAAAATGCAAATAGATTTAGAAAACTACAGCTGTGTTTTATACTTTGAGTACATATTAAATACATATTTTAACTTAAAGCTGCAATCTGTAACTTTTGTTGGCTAAATAATAATAAAAATAAGTTATACAGATCAGTGTTCAATTGCTTTTATTAACACTCAGTTTATGCTGCCGGGTCCATTTTATGTTGCAAACATAGATGGCGGTAAAGAGGCAAAAGTCAGAGACTGCAGCTTTATTAAAAAGCGCATTTAGTGACCTTATCTGAATTTCGTCACTACCGTGCATTAAATTAGACACACCCCTGACGCCCAAACTCCGCCCTCTCAAGAGACGCATGCAAGCAAAAAAAATCAAACTTAACATTGGCGTAGACTTACCTTGTATTTAAAAAGAAATGACTATGGCTGTCAAAGGCAACATTAGGAAAATATCCTCACCGGAAAATGATGCTGTCGTTTCCTGCTTCCCATTTTTAGGATGACACGCCCATTCTCTACAAAATGTTTGGAGAAATCGCAAAAATGTTGGCAAATCGTAAGTTTTTTTAATGAAGTCAATTCTAACTAATTCTTCATAACACGTAGATTTAAACGTTGTCTTAAAGTTGTCTCTAAGAAAACTACAGTGTAGAAAACAATAGCACAGTTTCCCATTAAATCCATTAACACTCGGAGATCTCTGGAGTCAGATCAGAGATCTCCAGTTACATAACTTTACCTTTACGTTGTATTACGTTGCAATATTTTAGTTTAACTTACATTCAAGCTGTTTCTGTTAGTTGACACATTGTTTGGACTCTCATGGCAGGAATGTTCTGACATTTTGTTCTTGTGTATTTGTATTGAGCTGAGGCTGTGTGGGTCTTTGATAAAGATCTGTCTGTCAAAACTAGAGGTCAGGTTCTTCAGTCATTGAGTCTGGATAACACATTGATGTACACAGGAGAAAGTACAAAATGTAACAATGCAATAAAAAACTTTGCATTTACTTTTGATTAACCAAATGTTGTTACTTGATTGATATTTGCATACATAGAATAATGTGATTTCCTCACCCATGTTACACTTTCTGTTTAAGCAAACTAGTGCAGATAAGGTTTAATAATGAACTATTATAATATATTATATATATAACAATGTTTAAAGTGATGTTTGTGTGTATAAAAAACTCCCTGTTAAATTGTATTAATTAATTATTTTTTATTACTTTAATTTATAACTATAATTACTTTAATAGCATCAATTTAATAAAGTTGCTTGTATGAGACAGCTAATCTGTGCATGCTAATGTAGGATAGCTATTACAGCCTTTTGGCTATGACTTTTTAAATGGAAAGTTAACGGAAAAACTTATATAACTTACAGTACAACAGCACATTTTACTGTACCTCACTGATTTCATATTTTAGGTACGGTACATAATTCTCTTTTAAGGACAGAGGGAGTCCAGACACATGGCTCCTCCCTTAGTGTTAGTGAAAACATTCCAGCCAAGTGAGAGAGCCAGTGAATTTGAAACCCTGGAAGTCCCTGTTACTGGTCCCATTTGCTTGTGAGCACACACACACTGATTAGAGGATAAGGACTCCTCGTATTCAGATGTTGCACATCAGTCTGTCAGAGTTCTGAATGGTCTTTTGTTTTGAGGAGTACCTGAAAGTGTTTCTTGTTTAAAGCCACCATGAAAACCACTATATTTTTCATTCTTTTCACCATTTTGACTCAGTGTTCCAGAGGTCAGTACCACTATCAGGGCCTGATGAACTACCTGGAAAACAGGATGATTGCCATGGAGGTAAGAATCATTCGGTATGTCTAGCCACTTTCTGCTGTTTAGGTCTTTTGTCTGCAAATCCTGCCAGTTTTCAGCCATTTTACAGAGAGTTTCCACAACAGACGAGACACAGTTGCAGCCGAAATGTTGAAATTTGAGGATTTTCCTCGAAACATCACTCAAGATTGTTGGCAGCGTTTCTAAAAGCAGATTTTGTTTAAATAAAATAAAACACATACTTTTAAGCTGAAGTGACCCACTTAAAGAAACTTTTCCCAGACACGTTGCCCATAACACAGCAGTGACTGAAACTGTGTTTCTCAAACTAAAGATTCCTGCAAGCACAGCTTAGATCAGCAGTCTAAAAGTTTGACTGTTGATCAATGGCAGTACATTGCTGTCTGTCTGACATCTATTTGAAGATTAGAGTCTTTGTTTTTTGTATATAGCCTGAAGGAGAGAAACATCCGACTGATGTTTGTTTAAGATGACAGTATTGTATAGGTCAGAAACTTTGTTCTTTGTGAAGCTAAAAAAGGACATTCAGTAACCAAAATAATTATAGAGACAAGTCATAATGAAGCTGAATTAGTGAATCTACAAAGACATTTTTTGGTGACGGCATAAATTATTAAACAGTGTCATTCTTAATCTAATGTACTTTTCATATTA
This sequence comes from Yasuhikotakia modesta, assembly GCA_036877545.1. NCBI lineage: Eukaryota > Metazoa > Chordata > Actinopteri > Cypriniformes > Botiidae > Yasuhikotakia > Yasuhikotakia modesta. Next base: position 9,548 of record JBAJNP010010899.1, read on the forward strand.
CAAACTATTTCATTTTAAAGTGTTATTTAATAGTATGGTTTTAAATATGTGCCACTAACTTACATTAAATAAACAGAGGTTCTGTTCTTGTATTATACAGTATGGCACTTTCTGCCCAATCACAGCATTGGGCGTTCATATATTTTTCTCCATGTTTTAACTAATTTCTTTCACTATATTTATTTAGTAATGAATGAGCTTTTCTAATTGCCTTCAACAGCCAAATGAAACCTTCAGAAAACAACACATGCTCCCCAAACCTCTCAACACATGCTTTTGGCTATTACTGCCAAATTTAATTAGTGCAGAAAACTCTAATGACTTTATCATTCGGAGGAATGATCTAGTAAAGTCCAAATTTAGTCATGCTGTACATGCCTCATTAGTGAGTCTGTTACACTTCCAGGAACGCATCGCCCTGTGGCATGAACAAAACAACCGCTACAACTCTGACCTGAAGGAATTTAGGCAGCAAGCTGCAGACCTGCTGGAGAAGTTGGGCAAGGATCACGCTAAAATGCATACAGACCTGGAGGGTGCGGGCGCGAGGGTGGACCGAGTGGAACGAGAGATGGACTACATTGAAACCAAGAATCCCCCGAAGCCTTGCGTCAAAGCAGCAGACAAAATGGTGGAACAGGATGTAATTGTCAGAGAGAAGAAGGAAGAGTTCTTTGAGGTCTCTGGTGAGTAGAAAGAATAAGGTGGGATTGGGGGGTTCAACTAAATTTTAACTTCAACCACTGAGAATTTACTTTTGATCATGTACTTTTCATGTTTAAGCATAACATGGTCTTGGTACAGGGCTAAATTTAAAGTCTTGTTATAGTCAGCCAGTTTTGAGGAACTGAGGGCATTTAGAGTTTACTCTGGAACTTGTGTTACTAGAAACAGTAAATGTTAAGGGGACAGTGCTGATCTGAACTTGTGCTTTGTTTAAAGTCATTTGTTTGTTTTGAGAACTAGCTTCCCAGTTATGCTCCCCCACATTTTGATTATACAGTATCTCAGTGTGTGCAAAATATTACACGGGTGCAATAGCACCACCTACTGTGTTGAAGTGTCAACCATAAACGGACACTGAATTGATAAAAATATCATACGTGTACTATTACCACAGTGTCCATAGTATAGTTGTGGTTAATAATAATATCACATTATTTTTAATACCATTATACGGCACCCCTGCTAATTTCATAAATCACATTTGTTTTCATTCACAGTATGTGTTAACATTGTATCCAGTATACGAGCAATGAAGATTCTAAAGAGGCTCGGGAGTCCCAAAGGTTTGTGGACCAAAGACGCCAGTTCAGCAAAAGTTTATGTGTTCAACAGCACATCCGACGACACGCTGTATGAGTTTGGTTCAGTGCGAGAGCTCTCCGCATCATCCGGCATGTCTAAGGGCAAGCAGATCACCCTGCCTTCAGCCTGGAGTGGGACGGGTCACGCTGTGTTCGACGGCTTCCTGTACTACATCAGCGAGCGCTCGGAGCACAGAGTTATTAAATACGACCTTAAGAACAGCTCGATCGCAGACAGTGCGGTTTTCCCAACTGAGGACAACAGCCCTGTGTACAGCCTTAATCCCGACACTATGGTTGATCTCATAGCAGATGAGGATGGGCTGTGGGCCTTATATGCTGCTGGAGAAACCATCAACCTGGCTAAGATGGACTCTAACTCTCTGGATATAGAGCAGATGTGGGACACCGCGTGCCCCAGGAACAACGCTGAAGCTGCGTTTATCGTCTGTGGAACAGTCTACGTGGTTTACAACACCAAGCCACCGAGCCGCTCGCGTGTGCAGTGCGTGTTTGACGTAAATGATATGGTAAGCAGCGGTGAGGCCCCTCTGGTTTATTTTCCCAGGCGCTACGGCGCCCATTCCAGCCTCAAATACAATCCTGAGGAGCGACAGCTTTATGCCTGGGATGATGGCTACCAGATTATTTATAAGTTGGCGCTAAAGAAGAAGCTATGGGCGATAATGCCACCTCCTGAGGAATAGAAAGTGTGCTGCTGTCCCCTTTACAATTCTTGCTATAGAAGTTGTTTGTCTTTAACTTTATTGGCTCACAGATATATTGCTTTAGTTGCACATTTTATTAGAAATACGTATATAAGACAATATTCAATTTTCTGAGGAGTTTGCACGCCTTATTAACAGTAAGTTCAAATCAATGTGTTCAAACAATTTTTTGGTGATTGAAGTTTCCAAAAAACGACTCTGTCCTTGAAATGACTGAACCAACGTTTTATTTTGGCATTTTTGAAATACAAGAACCTCTTTAAACATTACAAGTTATATTGCAAGTACAAATGATCAATACAAAATTAGAAAGTTGTCAGATTCACAAGGGAGCAGAAACAGGTTGTTAAAACACAGCACACAGGAGTTAGAGATGAGGTAAATAACCAGTTTCTAGTTCTAAACCTTCACTAATTTTACATTCACCTACAGAAACACACTCTATATTATCTGAATATTACAACATTTTATTATTGTAAAAACAGGTAAGACCAAAAAACTGTCACAACCTTTTCCTCAACAAGTAAACTGGTATTTTCAAAGATTGTGTTAAAATATTAAATCTGGTTTACTATATAGAAATATTACCCTATGAGATGGGGAACGTTTTTTAAAACTTGCCCCAAGTGTAATATAGGTACATTTCAAGAATATTCAATGACTTCATTGTTATTATTCTGCAACCTTGAGCTATTTCCACCATCACTAAGCAGCAGGATTGTGGCGTCAGTTCACCATGAACTTCCTGCATAGAAGATCCAGTCTATCAAAACTCATTTCTTGTGCATTTGTGACAGTTATATGCATTTGATTTTTGTGCCTGTATGCAATTCTTTATATAACATTTTGATTTTAATCATATAGTGTCAAGATGTCCAGGACGGAAGGGTCTGATCTAACGCAATGTGTGCGCCTCAAATTGTCTGTTTTTGAAGGTTTAACTTATTTTATAAGGAACATCATGGACTATATGCACCACAGTCATCACAAGGGTTTGACTTTGCGCCATGAATAACAATGAAAAACGAAAGAACCGAATCTAGAATTCAGTTAATCAAACAAAAAAAGATTTAAAGCCAAACCAGAGGGATAAACAAATAAACTATCCTTGCTTGTCAAGCAATGAAAGTGTCAGTTTGTAAATTATGTCACTGAGCATTTAAAAAGTAGCATTAATGAATGTATTGCCTGCACCTCTTTGCTTTTTCCAGCATTAAATATTTTAAAAATAATGCTTGAGCAAGATGAAACATTTTTGTCCCATGATGGTTAGTATATACAGTATATTACTGCTTTAACTTGAGATGTTTCTGTGTTACAGCTGTACTGGATACAGGCTGTATGTACTGCACTGTTTTATTCACATCCTTTGAATTATTCCCAAGACATATGCATACATGTGTAAAATGTGTCTCATTAAATAAACAAAAACAGTGACTGTTCCAACAAGATGAATGTTAGCTTTAAATATCTATAATTATATGATGTAATGTTAACCCTGCTCTTGTCATTTAGTGCAGACAGTAAATTTAAACATACATTGCTAGACATTTTTCAGCACAGTCTGCCCAAAATATGGAAAATTCTGACAGTCCAGTTTGACTCACAATAAAATTAAATGTCAAATGATGTCAAAGCACTGAAATGTCAGCGTGAGTTGTTTAAAATGAAACAGCAGGGTGGTTGCAGAAGAACAGAATCTATTAAATGCTACTCAGATTCCTCCGTCTTAACCGCTTTAAAAGTGAACAGAAAAAGTCATGAATCAACACAGATATCTATGAATGTTTTACTGTTACTTCAAATGCCCAGTTTTGTACTCCTGGTATCACACATAAATATTCATGTAATCACATACATCGATTCAGCTACATGTGAATGTTTTTGTGTGCAAATGTGAAGTTCTTTACATGTAAACTGTCTTTGTTTTGCCAAGTATAATGGATAGGAAAAGATTGTTGTGCTCTGAGGAAATTCAGACAGTCTCTTTTTACACATATAACATTTATACAACATCTACGTATAAACTGCAATTTGTTTTTTTAAATATTCTTCATGTAATCGATACGTTCACACAAATTAATATTCATAGGAGAAAATGGTTCATAGTATAGCACAAAACGAATTCTTAACTTTCTTTTGCATTCCCACACAAAACCTTTAATATACCTTCTCCTTTCTGCTCACGTTCTCAAGCCCTCTGTTCCTCAAGGTGGTTGGTCCTCCTGAAATCTAAGATCTGAGCAGAAACATCTACAAAGATCTGCAGCAGCTTTTGGAAACTTCTACTGCATGTAGACTGATTACAGAACACAACGGTCACATTTCAAATGCTTCAGCCTGGAGGAACTAGAAGAAACATTTCTGCTGACGATACCAAGCTATTCTAGGAACACAAAGTTGGCTTTGTAGAATATTCTAGGTATAGAGGATTGCACAACACCTCCAAGAGCTGACTGAAGATCATGTGGACTGGAACAGTTTGAACATGAGGAACATTGGGCAAAGACAGCAGGTCTGATCTCAGATCAGTATTTGGGAAGCATCTAAAGCAACCCATGGTGAAAAGTGGATAGCAGAAGTGTGTTTCTCTCTCTGTCTTTCTCTCTCTGTTTTTCCTTGAGCAGACAGACATCAGCTAAAGAGCGAAGATGCCAAGCCTGTGGGTTTACATCTGGCTTTGATCAAGGGCTGGCGGGAGGTTTGGGGGAGGGGCAAGACCCCTGACTGTCAAAACTGGCTGTTCTAGTTTTCCACTGTAAAAGAGGACATATGAAAAAGCAATCAATGAAAACATATGCAGCACAGAATTGAAGAAATTCCCAAAAGAATTCCCACACTGGGATATCCAGCACAGCTCAGAGGAGTTCAGAAACGGATAATTTTTCATTAACTCTTGACCACCGGTCAAAAAACGGATTTATTTCAGTGTGTAAATTAAAATCAGCACTGACATATTCTGCCTATGCATTATTTATGATTCTGAGACTGAGGAAATGACCGGAGAGACTTTAATGTTTACAAAGAGAGATTGCCAACCGGTCAGAAATAGATTCTAGCAACGCAATTTGCATTAGAAAAAAATCAGTTTCATAAAGTTATTATGAATTAGCCTCTCACCAATATTTCTGCAGAATATTCACAGAATATTTGCATATTTAATACTTTTTAATTCCAATGTGGCGTTTGCAGTTGCGTGTCCTGAAAGGGTAACTTGCCTCTTTTTCAGATTTCTTGGACTCCAGCAGGGGGTGCCAGTGTGCAATTGGTTTACGGGGGTATGCCAGCATCTCATTCCAATGGTCCCGACCCAAACCTTCAGCTCCACATCCCAGACGGCACACACCAATGATTTCATTATGGCCCACCCTGCAGGTAAAACGAATAAAAGTTTTGTATTTGTACATCCACATAGACAATAAATAATGTCAGACCACGTTTCCATAACACAGAGTGTAGCTTATGGTACCTAATTAAAGATCAATAAACACATTGTGAAACATGCACTGAACACTATATAATGTATGTATGCATATATAAATAAATAAATAAATAAATATATATATATATTTGTATAAATATTGTATACATATTTCATATTTGTGTATAAATGTGTATAAATGTATACATATTTCATATCACATATGATTAGAATACCCTTATAGTTGATTAAAGTTTATGCCACTTTATCATATATACACACACATATTTCAAGACAATTATGCATTTGCCTGCCAGAGCAACTACACTGCTAATTTGTACATATTTCTTTCAGTAATGGCCTCTAATGATAAGTGCAGCGAGAACCAATCATCTCCTCTCAGTAAGCCGGTGCATCACATTGTTTGCCACTCTGGTCTATACAGATACATGCAAACATTTGTATTTCAGAGAGGAGTTAAAGTGAAAACATATCAACATACATTCAATTTCTCCCTTCATACGTATGACCTCAAAATAACCAGCAGCTTCATTTATATCATAAGCTGTGTTTGTTCTTTACTGTGTTTGTTATGTTCACAAAAAATACACACAGTAAATACACACTGGTGGTTCTTTCTTAAAGAAACAGTTCA
>JBAJNP010010900.1:0-15655 GCA_036877545.1 Yasuhikotakia modesta
ACAAAACACAAAGGTGAATCAGGTCAAGTGTGTGTGTGTGTGTGTGTTTTCAGCTGAACTGTGTATGGCACACTTGAAGTAAACATTTTACCCATCAACAGTATGCCAACCACAAACCACTCACAACAAAACACAGAAACGGTGGGAAACGGCGCATAAGAAAGGGTGGAGGGTTGAGAAAAGAGAGAAAGAGAGAGAAAGAGTGTGAGAAAGTGAGAGAATGAGAGAGGAAGTGTCCTCTGAGAATCATTAGAACTGTCTCCGTTCCCCAATATTCAAAACATTCTGACACACTAGCATAAAAGCTACAATGTAAATTTAACCGCATTAGAACTAGCTTAGAAAAAAACATTTGCACTAATTTACATTAAACTATTTACAGAACTTTCCATGACTACCGAAGAAACTCTTTTTTCACACCCAAGTGTAAAAGGTTGATTTGTTTTTGTGCCACACTTACACGCCCAATGAGAGTTGACCTCAGGTACCACCAATTAAAATCTGCATTTTAACCACATTATAACCCACATGGTCTCTGCACCCAGAAGAACCAGTACGACATTCTGCTGAACTCAAGACAAACCCAGAGATCAGATCCAGTTCAACAAACATCTGTGTCTAAGACTTCAGATTTAAATGTGTCACTCACAAATCTCTCTGGCTGCAGTTAAACATAATGTTTAACCTGATTCATTAAATAAATCAAATTCAGTTTTAAAAATCTGTTCACATTTATTCCATAAGTGAAGTGAAGTGAAGTCACTCAGGGACTCAGAATTTGACCTCTGATTTTAACCCATGCAGTTAACACACACACACACACTATTTATTCCCTGCCAGCATTGTGACTTTAACCACTGACCTCCGATCTTAAACCTTTAGGCCAAAACTGTCTTCAGAATAACTAAAAAATGATCATTTTACAAATTACAAATTACAACTTGCATTATCTCTGTTTGAAACATAAAATTGCAGGTTACGTTCTTTTCTTTACGTATTTCAAATGAAACCAATCGTTTGATTTTGAAACGAAACAATTTCCAGAGAAATCGGACCCACGGCTCAAATTATAAATCATTATTATACATAAATCCACGTTGGGAATCTTATTCAAATAAGGAGACTTTAAACGCTGATCTGTTATGTACTTGCTCAATAATTTGTTTTGTTCAAATTCTGCATTTATGCAGCTTTAAGTTTCTTTGTGAGTTTGTTTGTAAAAGATTAAATTTAATATTCTGAAACGTTTCCAAAAGGATGCTGCTATCAACACCTTATTGCTTTGCTTTACAAAAAAACCTCTTAGCCAACAAAAACACAACATGTGATGACACAGGACGCGCATTAATAAATATCACAACTGATATCACAAATGCTTCTCATGTTGACGGATTATTTTTTGATGCTGCAGCATCTAGAGGCTGTTAAAAACAACCACACTCACACGCCCGCAAAGATGTTTATCATTTCTTTGTGCACTGGAAGTTTTGGTGTGAAATGTGGGGCAAAATTAAGCAAACGCAGAAATAGGGCGACAGTCACAGCATCCTCTTTTAAAGTGACACTGACCGTCAAACAGCAGACAGTTTCAAACACACCCCACTGAGGTCTACAGGGAAGACTCAGCACAGATTGGACCTGAAGACTTACACTCAGAGTAAGTGCAGTTTGTGCCGCACAGATTATTCAACTTAAAGTTTACAGGTGTGCAAACACAGGTATCTCTGCACAGGTATAAAACAACAGACGCTGCAGGTAATTGTGTAATTTGTGCTCTTGTGCGGTTTGTGTCATCATAAACCAAGGTAATGCACAGCAGGGGTACTAAGGTGCCAGTTGTGTTTTGGTGCAGTATTTAAACACGCAAATAGCCGTAAACGTGTTTATTTAACAGTATTTTCTCAGAAACTCACAGAATTATTAATTATTAGTACAAACTGCACTGTTGTGTAAAAACAATCACAGACTATAGGAAGTCAAACTAAGAAAGTCATTAAAAAAGTGAAAATTATGATGATTAAATTAAAACTCAAACGCTGACCAGACAGACTGCAGTAATATTACCAGGATCTACTGACTGGTGACTTAAAATGCATATATTAAAATACGGCGTGTAAAATACATGCTTAATACTCTCATGTAAAAAAGATAAAAATCTTATGACAAATATAATGTGATAAAGCAAAAATGATCAACTTTTTAAAACATGCTTTGCAGCTTTAAAATTCAGACCTTACACATGCATACAGATTATATAATATTTGTTGTTGCATCTGATATAATGCATATTAGCTTAATTTAAATCTGTGTCCTGCATGTATTATTATAGAATAAACCATAACAGAAAAAATTACACCTTTTTTCTTTCAGCACAGTAACTGAATTAATCTTTTTGCCAACATTGTTACTACTGCAATAATCCATTATTACAGGTCATTTTAAACAGTTTTCATTGCATTAGTAACTTACCAATAATTGTCATTTTTCATACCATATAGAAACTATAGTAAATTTCTGTAAATCTTAATAACTTTGAGGAAACATTTATAGAACGTTTAAAACGTTGCCAACATGTTATAAACGTTAGCTGAATAACATCTTAACAGTATCTTGGGAATGTTTAGGCATTTTCTGTATGTGTGCAGTATAAACTTACAGCATGCATTCACACATGCGCAAACACATCAGTACTGCAGATCCTAAACGCTCTTAAACGCTAAATATTAAATGCATTTAACGTATTACATTTTACACAGTTTACTTAGTGAACGTTTAACAGCTTACAGTTCATTTGACGCTCTTTCCGTTGCCTTCAGCATAAGATGCGCAAGTCCTGGGAAACGTCCCATAATAACCATCAAAACATGCCTGTTTATCCGCACGAGCGTTACACAAAATTCACCCTTTCCTCCCGATGCATGTCACGCTTTCTGCTCAAATAAAGACGCTTTCGGCGCAGTAACGCGTTTTAAAGGCCATTGGCACGCAATGGTGACTGATAGCGCGAACGGGCGTCAGACTGGCGCTAACGACTGGCGCGCCTGTGGCACGCGATCGGTCGCGATATGAGTCGCTGCTTTTTCATCCCACAACTTATTTAACTCTCTTACACGGATATTTCGTGCTTTTTTGGCCACCAAACGCACCTGAAACCAGAGGTGACATTTCAACTCTGCGTTTCTATAGTTACTATATTTGTTATTGTGACTCGTTCATTTCTATGCGTTCACTGTAAAACAACTTCATTTAATATAAATGCATGCATATATCCGTCGTTGTGGACGCTCTCAGCCAACAGGGAACGTTTACTAACGTAGTCTGGAAGTTCTCTCAAAGTTATGAAAACGTTCTCGCAGTAACAATAGCGGAACGTTCTTTATCGTTCCAACGTTGAGTTCGTGTCATATACATTATTTATATAACGTTATTCCTAAGTAGTTAAAGGATCATTAAAAAGGTCAATAACGTTAATACAACATCTTGAAACAAAGTATGTATAACATACGAGAACAAGCTGCATAAATAAATACAGAGGCTATAAACGTTTAATATCTGAAACTCTTCATACGACATAAATCATTATGAATGAATGTCAAACAACAACATGCAGCATCAATTGTTATTCATAGAAAGACTGTATTACAGAATAAACTATTAGTCACAGAAACGTGTCGGTGTCACTTAGTCTCTTTAGTCAAAACTAGACAGTATGACTGATTTAAGGACAAGACTAACCCACACTGCTGTCGTGTAGTTTTCACACACTGGGGCACCCATGAGGGAAAACGAGAACAGAATTTAAAGGCCCAGTTTAACACTGTTTTACTGTTTACACTTCACCTCATTCTCCCAATGAAGTCATGCTGGGGGGGTAATTGCACGATTTTGGGAATTTGACAGGTTACAAGTGCCCCCCCTGGTGTCAGACCTGCAACAACTGAGATGCATGGATAGTTCAGCCAAAACTTTGAAATTCTTCCATCACTTACCCATCCTCTTCTTATTTCGCACCTTTATGACTTTCCATCTGTGGGACACAAAAGAAGATACTTTGAAAAATGTCTCTGCGGTTTTGCGTCTTCACAATAGAAGTCAATGGGTGTTTTTGTTTGGCTACCAACATACTTTTAAAACGCCTTAGTTTGTGTTTTCTCAGAGTAAAAAAGTTTGGAAAGACATGAGGGTGAGTAAATGATGGAAAACCTTACGTTGCCATTGTGAGGGACTGGCGTTAGGAGTTCCTGAAATTGGGTTTTTAACTCCTCAGATGTGGGGCACTTGAAACTGACGCTGTTTCTCTGCCGTGTTTTGCAGGTATGGCGACATATAACGCAACAACTGAAGATTATCTGACGCCGTTCAGTTACGATTATGATTTGATAGACAACGCCACGGACGGCAACTCCAGCAACGAGTTTGTTATGCTGTGTGAGGCCAGCAGAGGCCAGGAGCTCACCATCACTGTCATCCAGACAGCGTTCCTCATCGTTTTCTTCTTCGGTGTGATTGGAAACGGGCTGGTCATCGCCACCTTCGCGTTGTACCGGCGCCTGCGCCTGCGATGCATGACCGATGTTTTTCTTTTCTACCTGGCGTTATCTGACACGCTGCTCCTGCTGACGCTGCCGCTGCAGACGGCGGAGACCCTGTACGGCAGCTGGGTGTTCAGCGAGGTCTTGTGTAAACTGAACCGTGCCATGTACGCTGTTAACACCTACGGGGGTCTGCTGCTCCTGGCGTGCATTAGCGTCGATCGATATTTAGTGGTGGTTCACATCAGGTCCGTGAAAAGGCTGAATTCCGGGACGCTGCGCCACAGCGCGCTGTCCGCGGCCGGGGTTGCGCTGCTCTCCGTCATCTTAAGTTTGCCGGACTTGCGTTTCTCGTCCGTAACCGCAGACATGGGTTCGACTGACTTCATCTGTGGCATGAACGTGTGGGCAGAAGAAGGGAGCAAATGGAAGCTGTGGGCCCAAATTGCAAAGATCGCAGGATTTTGCATCCCATGCGTGGCAATGATAGTTTGTTACGGCGCAATAGGGCGCGTGTTGGTCCGTGCCGGGGGGAAATGCTGGCGCAGGCAAAGGACTCTGCGTCTGATGGCTTTGCTAGTTGTACTTTTCCTGCTTTTTCAGTTGCCCTACACTGTGGTACTGTTAACCAGAATATTTACACCCATACCGCAGACCTGCAAAGAGTGGACCAAGGTCCACCTTGAGGAAAGCGTCACGCGTAATTTGGCGTACGTGCGCTGCTGTCTTAACCCTCTGCTTTATGCGCTCGTCGGTGTGCGGTTCAGAAACGACATTATGAGGTTGTTGATGGACGCCGGGTGCATGTGCCTGTCGCATCTCACGCCGCAGCATGACAACGGAAGCTCGGTTACACCTTCCTCTCCTGCCCCTACCACGCTGTCCCATAACCCCTCCGTTTACCTGCCCTCCAAAACGGCACCTGCTTTGGCCAAACCGACAGCGAGAGACGCAAACGCTGCCCACACCTTCGTTTTCCCCATGCCTATATCTGCCTAAAGGACACAACCGATTTTAATGGGCACAAGTGCTTTGCATCCTATGTGTTGAAATATGGTTTACACAACAAAAACATACACGTGGAAAATGACATTTTACTGAACTTTTATGCTTGTTGATTTTTTTTCTATGTTTAATTTCACCTTAAACACAAAACTGAAAATCTAAACAAATCTGCAAGACGTTTGTTTTTTATAAGAAATTAATAAATGTCACGTTTAAATACAGTTGAATATTAAAGCAAATAAACCTCTGTCTGCACTCATTGTAAGTCTTCCTGCATATTTTGATACATCTCAGGCTGCCATCATAACAAAGCGTTTCAACGGAGCCGTGGAGACATGCAGCCTTTATAAGCTTCAACTTTCTATCAATATTTATCATCTTAAATGCGATCAATGCAATATATCTATAAATGCATCTATAAATGCAAATGCGATTCTGGTATCATTATTATTCTGAGCGAACGAAAGTAGTTTATGAAAACGTGGTGGTTTGTTTCGCGTCGTTTCACACATAAGCTCGTGTTTTCAATTAAACCGAAAGTAAAGCTGCCAAAGCATCAGGCAAAAATACGGAGGTGAAAAACACTAACAGCAGGAGGCGCTGGAGAGATGCGGATCATTTAGATTTTAATGTTTATTTACATGCAAAGAACAAAGTTTACATGTAAAATGCAGTGACTTACACAAAATCGTACAGGAGTAATGCATGCAGGCAGCTATACACGGGTTGCCCTTTAAATGAAAGTATAAAGAGTAACACAGGAATGTTTTCAAAACTATCAAAACAGCATTTTTGGAAATGCTGCTACCAATGGAAACGTTAGGGTAACGTTCCTACAACCTAAAATAGTTGGTTGGGTATTCTAGTTTCTGTCAGTGTAATTGTGTTACACTCCATACATTCACTGCATCAAAATGCCCACGAATATACATTACATGTGGCTATAAATGTAAATATGTGTATTCGTTTAAATGAGTGAGTCTATAATTGTAAACGAATGTGTAACTGATAGTCTTCCTCCAATTTAAACTCTTCATCCGACCCGCACAGATTCTGCACGAGACAAAAGGACCATTAGACCCCCAACGCAACTTATGAACTCTTTAGCATTTTGATGGTACCTTAAGGGGTCTTACGGGGTCCAACGTTAGACTCTTTCTTACTGAGCATTGAAAACTTCGCTTTAGTCAGGGAGTAAAACATGAAGTAGTTATAGACAATGATTGGCACTGGTAAGACTATGAGCAGAACTCCCACCGCTGCGCACGCAGTCGCAACTATCTGACCTAGAGCAGTTAATGGAAACACGTCTCCATAACCCACTGTGGTCAATGTTATCGCCGCCCACCAAAAGCTGACGGGGAGGTCCCTAAACACAGTGTGCTCGGTGTCGTCTCCAAGTACTTCTAGATAATATGCGACGCTACCGAAAATGATCACGAAGATGAACAGAAGTAGCGGAACAACGCAGAGCGCAGTTGCGCTGGCGCGGAGCGCGGAGCCGAGAACTCTGACGCCCAACACGCGCCGCATCAGTTTGAAGACGCGCAAAAAACGCAAGCATCGCATTACACGCAGAAAACCCAACGCACCCACACAGTGCTTCCCTGAACACCGCCGCAAAAACCACGGGAACAGGGCCAGCAGGTCCACGATGTTGAGAACGTTCACGAGGAAACGGCGTTTGCTGGGAGAACTGAACGCGCGTATCAGGAACTCGGTGAGAAACCAGGTCAAACACACCAGCTCGACCGCGTCCAGAACTCCAGAATACCGTCCAGACGGAACCGCCTCCCAGTTGTTCTGCACGCTTGAGTTTGCTGCCAAAGTTTCAAGGTCTGCGTCCTGGACTGGAGGATGAATTTTCCGGAGCGTTTCCAGACTGAACGCAATGATGGAGAGCAGGATAAACAGCAGAGATATAATCGCAATGACCTGTCAGAAATATAGAAGGTAAAAATGATGAAAATTCACTCTTTTTGTGCCACCAAATTTGTCGGTAAACGTGAATCTTAATGGTTATTCTAGTCTTAGCAGTTCGTTTAATATGAGCAATAGTCCAACGTTGGGGCAACACCACGGTACCTTCGCCGCTTTGGATGAACACGGATCGTCAAACAAAGCCCATAACTTCCACTGCCAAGGTCTGGTTTTGTTTTTTTGACCTGAACTCTCCTCTTTCTCCATCAGGGACGGGTCGATCCGAGCCAGGGCGTCTACGGCATCTCTGTGCCCCCGAAACGCAGTCCAGCAGCAGGGCTCCACATCTGAGCTGCTGATACCCCAGAAAGCGAACTCCTCTTCCAGCAGAGCCCCGCACAGGTTGTCGGGGCAGTGCAGCTTTCCGCTCCTGTAGTACTGCAGGACATGCGTGAACACCTCGGGGTGGCGATCATAAAAGACTTCCGAGGGTGGCGTTTCTGCATCAAACAGTCTGGCAAGCCTCGAACCTGGGAGGCTCATCAGGGTGCTTTTGTAGGTCTCATGTTTCACCCCACCAACAACTATCACAATTGTATCACCGTCCGACTTTGACGGTCTTAGTGGGAACTCTGCTGCAGAACTCATGTTGGAGGTCTTCTGGTCTTCTTCAGTCTGACAAGTAAAACATCTGGGCGTTAGAAAGCATGAAATAATGTTATACAAAGATTAAATTCTTCAAACCTTTGTCGTTGGACAGTATTGCGTTCTGTCACAGAAAGATGTTGAAGGGCTGTTGTTTCCTACAAAGTTCTTCAACTTTTCGGTCTTCAGCTTGTATCTATGGATGGTGAAACACTAAAGCACAGATGTTGCGTTTCTATACTGCTTTATGTCCCAGCCTCCAATAGTCTCAGGGGACAAGAGAACCATTCATTGCTCAAACTATGTAACCAGAAAAAAACCTGTCAGTCCAACAGAACCCAGATGCTCGGGGCGGACTTCCTGTTAGCCCACAGCTCAGCTCTTGATCCTCAAATCCTGAAAACAACGTTTTGCCTGTTTCTTTATTTCTGTTTCTCAACTTCTCTGGAAATGTAGGACATGCAGCTGCAGAAACACGCTGAGGGCAAAAACACAACCAGAAAGTTACCAAGGGTTCACACAGCTAACAAGAACGTTTCTCTAACATTTACATAAAGTAACAAAAAAGTTAAAGTTTTTGAAAGTTTTAGGAACATGCAAAACATCCAGTTTTTAAACTAATGTATTAACATTATTGCTTGGCTACAAGAACATTATTCAAACAAATTTTGAAGTGTTTACAAATGTTCCACTATCAACCTAAGAATAGTGCTTTTGGTAAATATATGTAATGGTAAAAAAGAAAAGATTTTAGATAACTTTGAGAAAGACATTAATATTTTATATATAGTAGAAACTTTTTACATTACGTCATTATTTGGGGGCGTGATCTCCCTTTAAGGGTCACCATGATTCAGTAGCAAGTGTGATGACGTAACAGGACGGTTCAGTTCTGCATGACAGTCAGTAGGCGGCGCAATTGCTCAGTTCATGCAGTAACTGCATAAAATGTTTTAGTTAAAAACCCGTTTTAATAAAGATGAAAGTTTTGGGAATTTTGGCAGTTCAGAAAATACCTGTTTTGTCTGTAAACCTGAAGGTGAAAAATGAATAAAAGTGCAACTGTAAATTATACTAAAATTCAATCAATAGTTTGTGTGACATATCTTTGAGAGAACCTTTAGAAAACATTAGCCAACGTTCTGGGAATGTTCCCTGTTAGCTGGCTTAGTGACTCTGCATGACAGAATATTTGTGTATTTTGTCTATTACATTCACTGAGTAACCATGGGTTACCATTTGTCTTGCAAATTCACATTGAAGAACACTTCAAAATACGCTCACAAAAACAGGCTCTGATTATTCTACAGAGGACTCACCAAACACACCTGATAATATCAGACTTTTCACTTTACATGGGCATTATTTTCCACGCATTACATTTTTGCCACAATTTCTGAATTTCTGTTTCTGTTCCTTCACAAGCGGGTGAAGACGTTTATTTCTGCAGCCCAGCTTAAGTTTAGTATGATGACATTCAGAGGAGCAGGGAGTGCATGTCTGGTGTGTTGTGTGGTTGTCTTTGATGTCCTAGCAACCAACAGGTAACATGAGACGCCGGTTGTAGGTGGACATTTGAGTAAGGAAGAAGCGTTCGTATGACAAACACACACACACACACACACACACACACAGAATACAGATACAGCACTAGGACCCAGAAGCCTCTGTCCTGCTGCTTTTACTCTCCTGTCCCTCTCAGATCTTATGCTTCTCTCCTCCTGACTCACTCACTCCAGGATGTAGAACGTAGATGAAGCAGAACCCAGATCCACATATGGAGCCCAGCCTGGAGAACATCAGCAGAACATTAGGAGAACATCAGGGTATACAAACATCTGAGTTCTTACAGCAGTTATGACTGTTTTGAGGCTTTGTGTTGTTTTCTGTGCATCATCTTCTTCATTTCAATCTTCTCTCTCAGTTCCGTCATTTAAATTTTAAAGACCTGACTGACCTAATAACTTATAACTTTTATTTTTTTGCTAGACTGGACAACATCATCAGAAGACATTCAGCTTTGTGTCCCATAAACTGGAAGAAGTCATCACTGTAACTATGTAAATACAAAACAATGTTTTACATGGTCAAAATCTTCATCAAACTGGAGTTATTGATGGATTCTGTCTCACTGTGACTCTCCACCGAATCTCCGAACTGTTACGCTCAGACTAAACCACTAAACCACAAAGTTGTGCTGAGATTTTCAGAAGCGGTCGGTATGTGTAGGTCTGCAGTCACACAGTTTTGCTGAACGAGATTTTCTGGACAGTATCTGTTTACCTGTGTGTGGAACTTCACAAACGGCCATGGGGAACGCGGCAGGTAGTTTGGAGATGTCCCCCGCGCGAGAGGTCAAACGGCCTTTGAGCACGTACGGACCAAAGCGACCGCCGGCCTCCAAACTGCCCATCCCACCTGAGGAAGAGCTAGAAGAGAGATTCAACATTGTACTAGTAAGTAAAGAATTCTTATGCACACACTCCAGTCAAATTACCCACAATGCACTGGGGCAACACCAGAACACAGTTAGGCCTTTAATATCTGTGTGATTCTTTTTGCTCCTAACTTAGTCCTTAAAATTAGTTCACTGGTTTGTAAAGAGTTATTGCTAAACTCTCAAAAACTCTATAAGGGGTTTTGAAGTTTTCAGTCTATTGACAACAGGAAACACAAAATCCTAAAAACCAGTCATATCACTTTCAGTTTAAAGACCAAACTAAGTCTTGTTATCTGACCACAGGGAATGTTTTGTACATTGAGGTGTGTGTGCATTCTTGAGTCTGTGAAATCTGTGCAAAATCGCCAAGAATGAGTGTTATGTAGCGGAGAGATGACAAACACAAGTTTTTAACACGTCATCCGGTGTGTGTGTGTGTGTGTGCACTTTATCTATTTCTGTATCATCTTCATCATTAAACAATGAGTGTGTGTGTATGTGCGCGCTTTATCTATTTCTGTATCATCTTCATCATTAAACAATGAGTGTGTGTGTGTGTGTGTATAAAAATCAGATGTGGATTCCTACAGTACACAACACTAAATGCAGCCTGTAAAACTCAAAGTACTTCATACAGGTCAAGCTTTGTTATCTAACCAAAACCCACTTCACACTTTATACAAGGGCCACAGAATCGATCCACAGAGTTCTGCAGAAAGTTCTGTGTGTTTATGCAAAATGGGTCAAACTCTGATGCACCCCTTATGTAGCTTCATTTGAAAGTTCTCTCAAACGCCTCAGTGCCACCCCAGCTAACAGAAAACGTTCTCAGAACATTGGTTTAATGTTCTAGCAAGATTATCAAAAACATTCCTGCAGTAATGTTAGCATATAAAAATGTTTGAATAACGTTCTTAATGTGTTAGGAGTGATGCAACAGTTAAAACAGTTCATGCAACAGTTAAAAAGCTGGAATTTCTAAATAAATGTTAGGGGAACGTTCTTACAACATTAAATTGTGGGACGATCGCTTGCTGTGTTTACACAATAGTGTTCTTGACATGTGCAACTTACTTAAATAGAGCAAAAACCTCCAGTCAACATGTAAATATCCTTATAAGGACAGTAAATATACAGCGGCTCTGTACAGTCAACAGGTCTGGCTACAGGCCATTACTGTAATATATTCTGGTAATAAATTCAGTCTGCCAATATACTTGATGGTGTCCCTGCATTAGATAAGCACTTCACCGTCTTCAGACAAGAGCCAAATGCAACACAATACACAACATAACACACAAACAATACAATAACCACAACAGCACACAAACAATACAATAATCAGAACAACACACAATGTCGACTGMAAGCAAAGGTAGAAAGATAGTGAGATGGTGGTGTGTGTTTGTATAATGTAAATAAAATGCAAATAATGCTAGAAACACTGCCAGTGTGTTTATGATAATAAATAAAGTAGCGTGCGCGCACACCACACCACACACTTACACACAGTAAGTGTATATTTAAGAATGGCCAATAAATCCTGGAATGTAGAAATGTGGTTAAACAATGGCTGTTGTCAGCTGTTAACAGAGTCACATACACTTAAACTCATGCAAACACACAGAAACATTTACACACACACACAGTTTTTCTCTGTGTGTGTGTGTCTGTGGCTCATGCTTTTTAATGCTGTTGTGTTACCTAATAGAAACGTTGGGGGAACGTTCTTTCAACCTAAAATTGTTAGATTCTTATTTGTGCTGTTAAACAGAGGATTATAGGAGTTCTGCAAAGTCTGTAATTATACAAATGGCTGTGTGAGTTATTGATCGTTGCATGTGATCACAGAACAGTCAAACCATCCGTCTTAACCTGCAGTGCACATCTCCAAACAGTCTGCAGCAAAATATCTCCAATACACAATGAATCAGAGTCAGAGGTGAATGTATTTCATTACAGAATCAACACTGATGTTAATGACTGCAGGAATGAGTCATTAACACTGCGCTGGTGCTTCAATAATAATAATTATAATGTTGATTAGGAGACAGAAACACACATGCAGTCGTGTGTGTGTGTCTGAACTGGCCTGCAGTTTAGAGCTGCATTGCTGCATTCCTGCATTGATCAGTCTTGATTTAGTGAGGTGTGAGGCTGCACTGTGAATACATACACAGTCTGCGTATGCGCATGCGTTGGTGACTTCACATGTTAATCAGACTCCTGCTGTCTGCGCAGGCAGCTCATGAACAGAATAAACTGCATTGTGCATTTAGTCAAGATTTTGCTGCATGATAAGAAACATTATCAGAACGTTGCTTCCCTAGATATAATTATTGTATATCATATCAAAACATTTTCTTAGTTAGTAGAATGTTGAAAAAAATTACAGAATAAGATTTTTTTTTACAATGTTCTTGTAAACGCTGTGACAAGTTAAAAAACACCAGCCAACCTTGTCCGAAAACTACATTAGTGTTTGGGTACAAGAATTAAAAGACAAACAAAGACTTCAAATAAAAGGACAGAACAAAAAAAGAGATAAAAGATGACTGTTGAAGAATGGGTTTTGTTTTTGTCCTTGACTGTGTCTTTTTACAGCCTCCTGCCCTCATTTTACAAGAAAATAGGATGAACTATTATTAAAAGAGAGAGAATGAAACCAAATGCAGATACAACGTTTACAATATGTTACTTTTCTCATGGTGGAAGGACAGAAAATATGAGTGTTTCTGACAGAGGATTAGGGATTTGAGAGAGTTTGTTTGCCCTGAAGCCATTTTTATGCAGACTTCCTTCCCTTAACCTGTTTTGTAAATGAGGACGCGGTGAAGATATTAATTACTGCAGTATGAACAGAAATAAATCGACATGTTGTGAATGTTGTGAATGTCATTCACGTTGTAAATGTGTTTTTATGATCATATGTGTTAAGTTACTCAGGAAACACACACCAGTTTATTTTAATCACAGTGAGATTTTCCAAAATAAACTCTATTTTCTATCCTCTAACCCTCACAAAAAACTTGCTAGCTAACAGAATCCTCTCACACTGTTGGCTAATGTTCTTTAAAAGTTCTCTCAAAGTTATCCAACCATTTTAACAGTTATGTTAGTAGGACTGTCTTCAACGTTACAGGCTGATTGTTAGTGAAACGTTCAACTTTAAAAAATGTAAATTACATTTCACATACAGTTCAGAAGAGGCCACAGAAATGTTGTGGCAGGTCACAGATATATTTTCTACAATGTCCTCAAAACAAATGATAACATTCCAGAGTTATCATCAAAAGATACAGACCAGGAACAAATACTAAAAAATTCCAATCATCTTTCCTCTAAAGTCCTAGTAGAATACAATAAACCACCTGAGCGAGATATAGAGACAAAAAAATCACATGTGATTGGGCCGTTCTGACATGGAATAGTAAGCCATTCCCTAGTACCCATCCAAAACACCCTAACAACTGCATAGCAAAGGTCTGTGTGTGTAGAACGTCACAATAACTTAGGTTTGGTGAAGTTAAAGGGGATTAAAAAACTAGCTGCGTATAAAAACAATAGAAGTCTATGGGATGTCCGTATTTAGACAGAGAAATAAATGTGTGTGTGTGTAGTATCATCACTTTTACTGATGAAGTGAGTCTGTAATGATGTAATTATGTCTGAGCCATGAGAGTGTATGTGTGTGTGTTTGTGTGTGTTTGTCAGCACAAATGCATCCACTCATGCCGTTCATAAATTATTTAGGTGATAGTCATAGCAACAGGACACACAGCACTAATCCACCGGTTGAAAGGGCCATTGATAGAGTCAGCATAGCTTATTATACATGTGATATGTGCACTGCTAACTCATCAGTTATATGTGACCATCTGCAAACAACCGTATAATGTTTTAGCAGCGCCACAGTAACTAAACCAAACTAAACCAAACCACAGTGATAAACCAAATAAACACAGCAGATGATGTGCCTGTACATTATTTTTAAAAGGTTTGGGCGTCTGGTTGTTTGGGTGTTGCTAAGGTGTTGTGGGTGGTTGTTTGGGTGTTGCTATGGTGTTCTGAGTGGTTGTTTGGGTGTTGCTAAGGAAGGTGTTATACGGCTCAACTGCTAGGTGACAGTCTAACAAGTTTAACAAGATGCAGAAACTTTTACAGGAAAGAACTATTCTTGAGAAAAGGGTTCTTCACTGATGGTTCTGCGAGGAACCATTGAAGAACATTCTGTAAAATATTTCTACCTAATATTCACACTAATTTCTCCATCTCTGTCTATAATTTCAGAATTCCATGAATCTTCCGGCTGATAAAGTGAAATTGCTCTGTCAGTACGACAATGAGAAGAAATGGGAACTAGTCTGTGACCAGGTAAGATCTGCTCACAACATCACATTCAACATCACATTACATTACATTAGATTAGATTAATAGACAACACAGATACAAAAACAACACATTCAGGAACTGTCATGATTAAGACATCACAAATTAATTTTGCTTTAAATGTTGTTTTAACGTTCTGATAAACAATCTCTCCTCAGGAACGGTTTCAGGTTAAGAACCCTCCCTCTGCTTATATTCACAAACTCAAGGCTGTATTAAATCAGGCTGGAGGCAGAAAGGTGTGTGTGTGTGTGTTTGTGTACTTGCATGCCTGTCTCAAATATTTCAAACTAGCAGGAATTATATCTGTGTTATTTAAATTCACAGCTCAAGAGGAGAGTCCAAGACTCTACTCAGGTTCTGAGAGAGTTGGAGATCTCTCTGCGGACCAATCACATCGGGTATAAACGGTCACATGACTGCCAAACAAAAGTCTGTTATAGATAACAAAACCAGTACAGACACATAGATTAACACAGGTTAACATTTACATACAGTGTAAAGTATATCATTTAGTAGTAAAGCAAATTGTATGTTTGTCAATTATAGTCCAAAGTTTATTTTACTGTTTTCTGTCTTCAGGTGGGTTGAAGACTTTTTAAATGAAGGAAACAAGGGCTTGGATGTGCTAGTAGAATACCTCTCATTTACTCAACGCGCCGTCACGTATGTACACACACACACACACCCACACACACACACACACACACACACACACACGCGC
>JBAJNP010010902.1:0-15653 GCA_036877545.1 Yasuhikotakia modesta
ACGTCTCTGTCCTGTAATCACATTTACCCATCGCTCTCTCCTCCAATCACATTCACAGACGTCTCTGTCCTGTAATCACATTTACCCATCGCTCTCTCCTCCAGTCATTCCTCTAAATTAAACAATTACTGAGTTTATGTAACTTTTGTTTTCTGTATATGAATGACTATATGTTAACCTTGAAAACAAAAATATATGTGATGACACAGAACTATAATAAAATGATTTAAAATTGTCGTGGTGTGAGCTGGTTACTGACGCACAAGTAATGTTGGGTGAAATGTTTTGCTATTTTTAAGGTCTGTTTCCCAGACAGGGTAAATGTAGTCAGAACTGTTAATTCAACTTGAATCCAGACTAAAAAATATGTTTTTTGCTTTTTTGAAACATTGCTTAAGTGTAATTAGTTCTAGACTAGGGAGTGGCACACTAAAGTAAATAAGGACCAACCAACAATAAATGTCTTATTTTGACATAATTCAACCAGGTGATAGAGACTAGCTGTAAAACTAGTGCAGTCAGTTAAGAGTGACTGAACTGAAGCGCGTTCATAAACACTGTAGACTGTGTGATGGTCAGATCTGTGACTGACATGTTGGAATGTGTCCTAATGTGTCTGTGTTGTGTGTCAGCAACAGACCGAACCAAATTCATTTCTGTACTTCATTAGTAATCATGAGCCTGTCACAGAATGAGAACAAACTATTCATAGCAATTTAAGAGTTGCTAAATTTAATGAAAAAAACATGAATATATATTAAAATATATCTAGAACACGAGAGCCACATCATGTCGGTCCTACACACTTTAGCACCCGCTGATATAGTTATGCCACCAGTTTCTGGTTTCATCATAATATCCCAGTTTATGAAATTCATTCAATTCTACAATTTATTTCCTTGTTCCTGACAAAATCCCATCATTCCCATAAAACAAAAAGTAGTGGAGTAAAACTACAGAAATAAATTGTTTGTTTGTTTGTTTTAGACAGATCAGATTTACACATATTGTGGCTCTTTAAATCAGTGATGTTTTGGGCTGGCAAACGCTCACAACACTGAAGCAACCACCAAACAGCTATCCTGACTCTACCAGTGAGCAACATCCCAGTGGCCACAGAGAAAACACTGGAACTGCGTAACAACACATTAATGCCCTAGAAGGTGCACACGCCTCCCCAGTGCGTTTCATTGGCACTGACTAAAAAAGTCCTGGATGAGTGTCTCACCTCATGAGCGAAAATGTTTGATGAGAGATTGACTGGCCTGTGCATATGTTACTGTTACCGTGTGTTTACTGCTGGCCGAGCTCATCTGTTCAGACTCACGGGAAATTAAAGCAGCTCTCAGGAGCCTGTCGTCGTGTGTACAGCAGAAACATGAATGTTCTGCAGAGAATTCAGATGTTCCTGAACCGACATCACACACAGACACATGTACTTATCCATCTAAAAAAAACAATATTTAAGACAATATAGCATCTTTCTGTTCTTGGTGGCAGATAATATCTTTTTAGGTGCCTATTAAAGATTAAAGATATTTAAAGATAATATTAAAGATAATATCCGAATATAGACCTTTACGTAATTGCTGTCAAAGAATAAATGCGCTTTAAATATATTTGGACATTTCCCTGTGCTCTGCTGACCGTGCGTGCGGTTCTGTGTCTGTCCGCCGGGTGTCAGTGTTCATAACGTCACAGTTTTTGTACAGTTGTCAGTCTTTATTTCTAATAGCAATCAGACCCATAATTAAGAGTTGATGAAGTGTTCATTAAATTAGGCTAAAATACAGAAAGTGCTATAACACAGCAGAATATAATCAACAATTCAGAGCCTGTCTTCATTATTTTGTCATTGTACTTTTCCTTTCATAATGCCTAAAACAGAAGATTGAACACACTGGAACGCTGTGATTTTCACAAGGTTTATTTGCTACAACAGTGTTTAGGTCCAGTGGATGTGTTTGGAAAAGAGATGACAGTCAAACACCAAGCAACATTTCCCATGTGTCTCAGAGCGTTTGTTGTTAGCGCGTCTCATTGTAGGTTTGCCCACAGCTCAACTGGAAGGTCTTTTAGAAGGACCTTGTGTTTGAGAAGCCTCTGAGCACATGGAGTCCTGATGTTCCTCACGAAGAGATGAGCTGCTTGATCCAACCTGTTAGTTTGGTAATTCGCGTGTAAACCCCATAATAATCTGGCCGTCCACAGCCTCTGCCCCAACTCACTACACCAGCCAGAAACCAGCGGCCAGAAGATTCCTGACACACCAGTGGACCGCCGGAGTCGCCCTAACAGAGAAACAGAGGCTTTGACTTCACATTTGACGTGAGCTCATGTCACAGCTGATGAACATTATTAGAGATACTGACCTGACAGGCGTCTTTCCCTCCATTGCGATAACCAGCACAAATCATTCTGGGAGTGATCGTGTAACCATAGGAACGGACACAGGCATCTTCACTGACCAATCGGACATCTACTTTCTGTAGAATGTTACTAACTGCTCCTAAGAGAGAGAGATCACAGCTCTTCCAATCACAGCTTATACAATCACCATTTTACTGTAATTAGTTTAATAATTTCATGAAAAACAGCAGTGTGTGTTTGTGTGTGTGTGTGTTTGTGTGTGTGCACACGTGCGTGTGTGTGTGCATTTGCTTGCGTGTGTGTGCGCGTGTTTGTGTGCGTTCACCTCCCTCTCGCAGCGCCCCCCAGCCTGTCACCCAGCACAGCAGCTCTGGATCCAGCTGGTGTGAGGGGGGCGGCACACAGACAGGATGGGCCAAAGTCCCTGACCACACGGGCCGCTCCAGCCGCAGCAGAACGGCATCATAATCATGTGTTTCATCATCATAGTAATGATGCAGGTAAATGTGTGACACCCGAATGGCTTCCTCTGACTGACTGTTGCCATGGAGATGCAGTTTACCGAGATAGACGGTCCAAATGGACGGGGAAAACAATCTAAAGACCAGCCAACAGACAGATGGGAATAGAGAACGACAGACTTCAACACATTCAACAGGCCAAAATAACCGGACAGACAGCCACTCACCTGTCGTCATAGAAACAATGAGCTGCAGATATTACCCACTGGGTGGAGACTAAAGCCCCTCCGCATACGTGATGGCCACTGACCTGCAGGCTTGCCTGCCATGGCCACTCCCCCTCCACTGCATCAGCCCCACCCACAACACGACTGCTGAACGGCCTCAATCCACAGTCTACATGACATATGCAGATGACAACATGTATACTCACTGAAAACACACACATACACTCTCTCACACACACACTCTTACCACAGTATTTTTCATCAGATTTATCTGGACAGTCTGTGATAAAGTCACATTCTGGGTTTGGCTTCTTCAGACACGTTCCGTCTCCACACACATACGTCATATCAGAACACGGCACACCTGAAAAACACGTTGAATTTAAAGAACACATTGAATCTGTCTAGATTCAATCTGTCTAGATTCAATACCAAGAAGGTTACAGCTTGATCAATGAATGATTTGTTTCTTCATCTTGTTGTGTGTGTTATACCGTGTGTACAGTTCTTCTCATCGCTGCCGTCACCGCAGTCTGAGTGCTGGTCGCACACTTTATAGTAGTCAACACACTGACTGTCCTCTGCGCACTGGAACTGAGCGATACATACTACAGAACACACACAATGACATGTCATTCCCAGTGCTGTGTATGGGTTCATGTCGAGTGTCTGCTGTTTGTGACTCATGTACTCGGATATCTGCCCACACTCTCAATCTCACTTCCACCAGTCATTTCCTCAGAACTGTTTTAAAAATGTCACCTGTCATGAGTCAGACTTCTTCAGAATTCAGGAATTGAACAGAAAGGCTTTTACCACAGTTTCTCTCGTCCAGGCTGTTGGGACAATCTGCGATACCGTCACATGCCGGGACACAAAGACCGTTTATGTTACAAAGGAACTGACCTGGACATGCTACAGAAACACGCACAAATTACATTCACTCATGACAGTGTGCAGAATCTGCCAATCAGAGCCAGTAAACATGAAAAACTAGAGATGTACTAACGATCTGATTGGTTGAAGATGCTGTAGTGTATCTGTAACCCCGGGCCTGTGAGTGACACTTCTGACATCATGGCAACAGTGACAGTAGGGGACAGAAGGTAAATTCGCTCTGCGTATGGTTGTAATGCTCGAACTCCGCACAGCCTGTGCACAACAGTCTCATCACACACTAACACAGCAGCATCGTTACACACTAACACAGCAGCATCTGCGCACATTAAAACTGTCTGGTCTACAGGTCGGACCTGCGGTTCTGGATGCTCCACTTGCCCTGTGTGCAGGTCTGGGTGTAACTCGCTCGATTCAGTTCATATCCTTCAAAGGCCAAAGTCAGACCGAACTCTACAGACGGCACCTAAACACATAAACTGACGTGACATATATATATATATATATATATATATATATATATATATTAAAACATAAAATATTACACATAAAAATTTAGCAAAGTTTAACTTTGTAATATTGACAAAAATGACCTAGTCTCTGTAAATGTTCAGCCCAAAATCCTAATAATTTACAGATAATTTACTCATCCCAATTCGACCCAAAATGTTATATTTTGTTCAGTCAAAAAGAAATTAGTGTTCTTGAGGAAAACATTGCAGAACTTTTCTCCATCTAATGCAATTTAACAGCATACATTGTTTTCAAGGTCCAAAACCTAATTTCAGCTTAAATGGCTCCTCTCAGCCCTAGTTCACCAATGAGGGTCTAGTCTAGGGCAACAATCAGTCACTTTGATAAAAAGAATAACAATAGTTAACAAAAGTAAATACTTTTCTTGGTCTCGCAAACACACATTATGTAATCACATTGTCTTACTTCACTGTAAGACAATAATATCTTACAGTGAAGAGCCAGGAGCAGTTGGTATCGGGCGGGTAGTAACTGGGGTAGAAGGGTGTCCGTAAAACCCCCTGGACTCCTTGTTTCTTCTCTAACACAACAGTGTGGAAACACTCTGCAACACACCACATTCTGTTCTCTATACACAGAAGCAAACTCACTTATGAATGTAAACTTATTATAACACACGCTTACCCTCGTGTGGCCAGGCTCGTGCGCTCAGGGAAAAAGGATCTTTATAATTATACAGGCCCTGTTTCCACACCACAGTCATCCACTCAGAAGACGACAGCAGCTGTACTATCCGCTCGAAACTGCTGCAGCCGTACAGACTGAAAGACACACAACCACCAAACAGACATGTGCTAATTGATTGATTCACGCTACCGTTTACTCACAAACTGCTGTTCATAAGAGTCCCGGCTATGTGGACTTGTTTGAGCAGTGCTGTATTTGTAAAACAGCTTCACTTGTTTTTTCTACAACCCTCAGATGTTAGTGGTCCTGTGACCTTCATACTGCAGCAGTTCACCGAACAATAAACGTTCTCTCACGAGGTGATGAGGCGTGAATCGGTGGGTGTGAGCGAGTCGTAGATGATCAGACGGTCCCGACATTCCGACAGGAGCCACTCCACCCTCAGCTGCAGACGTGAGCCCACAGGGGCCCTAA
The DNA here is from genome assembly GCA_036877545.1 of Yasuhikotakia modesta. Taxonomy (NCBI): domain Eukaryota; kingdom Metazoa; phylum Chordata; class Actinopteri; order Cypriniformes; family Botiidae; genus Yasuhikotakia; species Yasuhikotakia modesta. Next base: position 5,591 of record JBAJNP010010902.1, read on the forward strand.
GATGCCACAAACAAGACGAGCGCTGTATATTTGGCCCCTCCAGTACCAGAGGGTCTGTGGAGGACACCAACTTGTAGCGGTAACAGTCTGTAGGAACAATTATTTACACCTGTGACCTACCAACACAAATACATGCAGATGACAGACAGAGCAAATTAATCACATTCACTGACCCCGTACAGTATTTGGAAACTGAGGTGGTCTTCAGACCTAAAAATGTCTGAATGTTCCTGCAGCAGATAATACTGGGGTAATGAGGCATTTACAGAGAAATGGCGTTACTTATATTTTTCAGAACTCACTTTAGATTTCTGAGACATTTTTGCAAAGAAATAAAAGTTGTATTTAAAATAATATTAAAATAAATACAAAATTCCAAACACAGTAAACAAAGTGAAATGATTAAAGAAACAAAATCATAATATTTTCATACCAAATGAAGCTTGAATAAGATTTATAACTTTGGAGGTGGTTTCTGGAACGTAAATAAACACAAATCAACAAGACAAAACATCGAAAACAGAAATGCAGAAAACCTTTATGGAACAGGAATGTTACCAGTTACTGAGAGAGATGGAATGAGGAGCTGGAAACCTTCATAACTGCAGCTCTGGCTTCCATCTGCTCCTCTGAAGCGCTGGAGCTCTCTGTACAGACTCTGGTTCACTCGCTGAGTGCTCATCTGAGCTTCATGACTGTTGGGAACTGAGAGAACCAACCAGAAATGTGCCACCAAACTGCCATCTCTACAGAAACACAACAACATAGCGTGAGGATGGCGGCTTACTGAAACAGTGCTAAAGACATGTCTTCTCACCCAAATGCAAAGACAGCGGTGGAGTTGAAGTATCGGGACAGATCTGTGGACTTCACAAGCTTTTCCACCTATGAAAAGTTCATTAAAGCAACAGTTTAACCAGCCATGAAATTTTTGTCATTATTTACACACCTTGTGATTCCAAGCCAAAAGTGGAACATGGAATACATTCATATGGATTTGGCAGGAGTTCAAAATGAAGCAGCTTTCATCCATGTAATGGCCTCCAATCGCTTTACAAATTTCATATGAGAATACAGTGGTATTTTCTCTACTTTAATCGAATATTCATTTCTTAGCTAATAAAAAACTGTTATTGTTAACAATTGTGCCGTTACTAGCTGCTGATGTTTCTCCTGATAAATATTTACAGATGTCGTTTTTGGTAAGATCTGATCTTTCTGCTTTCCTGAGATCTAGAAGTTTGAATGAAGGAAACGTGGCTGATGGTCTCACCATGTTCTGAACACATCTGGACTGCTGTCTGAACTCAGAACTCTCGTGATTGGACAGTCCAGCTGAGAAGTTCCTATCAAGTATGAAAATTCTCCCTGTGTACTGCTGGGTCACCCGTGGCTCCTGAACCCAAACCCTGTACTCTATAAAGAAAAACAATCTAATGCTTCAGTAATGCTTCTTTCTTTACAAATGATAACTTTGTAACGTATAGCTTACTTCACACATCGTATATGAACGTTGTTATTCCCATTGAACTGATGCAACACTGCCCTATAGTTATGTGTATAAATCGCTCATTTACAGCTCACATTTAATGAAACACTATAAGCTTTTAGTGCCAGTGATGGCAGATAATATAACTGCTAGCAACATACTTCCAGTGTGCAGTTTAAAGTAAGACCTTTAGTTACCACAGATTGTCTACCTGCAGTAACTTCAGTCATGATAACTGTATGGCAATACAAATGTTTTACTAAATTTACATTATAGTTACTTTCCCGTGGCATTTTCTCACCAATAAAGTACCAAACAAGAGATGAAGATCCTGCCAAGATGAGGACGGTGATGGCGATGATGAAGCCTATCAGCCACTTCCGGAAGCTCCTCCTCCTGTGGGGTTTGGCGCAGGAGATCTGTGGATAAACGCACATATTACAAACACTGAGAAGAAACGCGAGCATCTTCTGTTTCACACGTGTCCGCTTCTTACCCTCGAATCCGCTGTGAAACCGTTTCCGAGCTCCATCCTCGAACCGGGCCGTTACCTCGGGCTCTCCTGCGCCTCCATGCAGAGACCCGCAACGGACTCGAATGTTTCTTACCTGGGTTCAGATTATCCGCTAATGTTGGTTTCTTACATGTTGTGAGAAACGCTCAACGAAACGTTTTATTTGTCAATCCAAAGTTCAATGCTCAGTACTTTCAATCTAAAGTTCAGTGTGGATCAATACTCGCCCCTCGTCGGTTTGTTTGCGGGTTTCTACCCTGACAGTAACAGACTGAGTTTCCTGTTAAATCTACCAATATTAACCATCTAACTACAGTCAGCGACCGACGTTAACCATCTAACTACAGTCAGCGACCGACGTTAACCATCTAACTACAGTCAGCGACCGACGTTAACCATCTAACTACAGTCAACGCCCAGCGACGCGCCTGGGCACCTGCCGTGACGTCACAGTTCACCTGTGAGCAAAGGGACACATCAGCGGAACACGGTCATGCGCTCAAGGGTTCGAGTACTGATGAGATAATACGTGACGGTCCGCAGTCATGATGGCTAAAATGAGCCTTAAGTGAAATTCCATTTCAAAACCTTTAAATGAAGTCTTTTCACATTGAATGCTTTTTAGTGTTCATTTCTTAATGAGCAGAACACCGAGTTTCTTTTCGATAAATGACTAAACAAGCCACACATTTAATTCTAGTTTTGGGTGTGTTAGTCCCCACACCGAGACAACAGGATCCAGCACCAGACCAGGCCAGAGCCCGTCAGAAAATACATGGTTTCCGCTAACAGAACTAGTCAGCAGAGCTGTCGATACCAAACCCTGTTTGTCTGGTATACAACAATCTTCTGTCTTTTAAGAGGTTGTGTGATGAAAGCCTGAGAAGAGCAGTAGCAGGAGATGAAGTGATGTTTATTCAACAGTCTGAGTTGCACATTTCAGCACATAACGATACATAAAACTGATTCATGGTAACATCCCATAAAACCTTGGGTTTCCATAAACGTCCCTCTTACCGGAGTTTATACAGACAAAACAATTCATGCAACCTCACAATCATACGACTGAACAATAATGAAACGGCATAAACCTAAAAGTAAAAAAGAAATACAGAATAGAAAATATAACTACATTTTAAAAATGATACTTAACATGAGATAATGATAAGTGATGAAACATTAATCAAATGGGAAATTATGTGAATAACTAATGGTTACTAAATGATTAACAAAAAATACAACACAAACAATTGGCGTGTGAGTATCTCAGGATCCTTCAGGTGTAAAATAATCCTCAGAAATCAGAAACTAATGACATTAATCAGCCCCATAACATCCTATAAAAGTAACAGTGTGACACAACAGAACTGGGTTTGTGCTTCTGCTCAGAGTGGTTACAGTCACACACTGTGTGGTGTTGACAGCTGTACTGTCAGATGTGCCTCTCAAATGCATCATAACTCACTGTTCAGTTGGGTTCAAAAACCTGATGAGGTCATGCAGAACCTTGCTGTCTGCGCAGCTGCTCAAAGCTCTGGACAGGGCAGATCACGTCTCAGATGATCCTCAAAGCCACATTTGGTTTTCAACCAAAAAAATTCAATTTTTACTCCATCTTTTACTCTATCTGTACTCCATCAGTGTTGCATCTGCTCTATGACATTGCTCCATGGTCAAAGAATTAATTTTGGACATTTTTCACTGGCATGTAATCACCACTAGAGGGCTCTATCATCCCACAGGAACTTAGAAGGTTAAGGTCAAAGTCCATGTTGGGCATCAGCCGGTTCAGTCCCAGCATAAGAGGCATCTGCTCCCAGCCCAGGAGGAGGTGTCTGCTTGGATGTGGGGCAGGCAGGCCCAGAGCTGACTGAGGGAGCAGATTTAAACCCAGGGGGCTAGGAAGGTCTGACTCCTCCATGCTGTCTTCAGCCCCTGCAGCAAAACCTGAATCTGGACTCTGTGTGTCCTGACGAAGCTTCTCCAGTTTTCTCAGAGAACTTTCCAGCTCAAACGCTTCATCCTTCTCCTCCCCAGCATGAGTGACATCAGCACCCTTCTCCGGGCTGCTTTCCGCCCCTGCAGGGCCGTAGGAGGAGTTCACCGAGCAGGGCTCCAGGGTGTCCTGGGGCCCGCTGGAGCCTTGGGACAGAAAGTAGGTAGAGTTTGAAAAGTTGGAGGATTTGGAGGCGTTCTCCCATTCTTCCCTCTGAGCTCCGCTGTGTCTGTGAGGTCTGTGTGATTCACAGGCATCCTGAAGTTTAACCACTTCCACTGGACTGACAAACTCACAGTCCACTTTGATGAAGCTCTCAAGAGCAAAAGCTGAACCCAGCCAAGACTGAGAAAGAAAACACCACAGAAGCAATGTTCACCTCAGTTACACTGCAACAACAAAAATAACACAACTAGCAACAGTTAAAAGAACTCACTGAATAACTCACTTTGTGGTTTGTGTTGAGCTCACTGAAGTATTTGGCAGGATCTGGAATGTATGAAGACTGAACCTTCTGTATCCTGGAAGATTCAGAGATGAGAGATTTAGAGATCTGTTCAGCTGGCATCAGTTATCAAGCTACACTAATTTTTCTCTAAACGCTCGAGCAGTTAAGCTTTTATTATGTGTTAGTAGCGTCACACTCACCATCTGATTGTGTTGCATTTGAAGAAAATGATTAAGATTAAAAGAATTCCTGTCAGACTGATGCAGACCAGAAGTGAAGACCACTCCAGCCCCAGAAACTCTGGGCCTGTAACATGTTCATCACATCATCACACCAACACAACTCTCAAAATCTTATCTCCTCCAATATCACATTATTAGTTTTGAAACATACAACTTATGTATAAATCAACTCAGAATTAAGGCGATGTCTGACATCGAACATCGGACGTATTTTAGCTAAAAAATTCTTGTGGTTTATTTACCTTTTTTAAACATATCTAAAAAGCTTGATGTTGCTTGTAAAATGAAAGAGTGGATTTCAGTGATTGATTCTAAATGACATCACAAATGCACCATCTACATTACACAGAGACTTTACAATGTTTGCTGTCAGGACAAACACTGGGTGTGTACAATAATGTTTCTGATTGGTTCATTTCACTATGACATGAGACTATTATTGGTTCTCACCAGGTGTAGGCCGTGGTTTACCCACTACAGAGATCCACTGGTACTCTGTCCACTCACTCCACATGCTTCTGTCCGGTCCAGAGAGTTTGTCTCTTACTCTGAGCACATGTTGCTCATGTAAGATCAAGGAGTCCTCAGGAAGCTCCACACACGGCTCTGTTATTTTATAGTCCTTCACGTCCTGCACAGAAACAAACCAAATGCTACTACTACAGGTCGTCTGCGGATCATGTCAACAGTGACATTTATCTACATTTGAGATAAACAGCATCTATATTTAGACTTTAACACCTCCCTATGAAAAAAATCAACTGAAGTTTCTGTACTCACTGTCCATTTCTGTTCAGCAGATTTGTACTGAAGCTCAAACTCATGTTTATGGACCCATTTTGACTTTGGAGAACCAGAACTCCAAGAAACATTGAGCCCATGAACTTTCACCTCTGCTGGAGGAAGAACTTTCACTACTGCGCGCACACACACACACACACACAGTAAAGGTTGAGAGTGAAGGTTGATGTGCCCAGCTGTTGGTTAAGCTCCTCTGAAACTGTAGACATGCTAGAAGCTACTCATGAGTTGAAGTGAATAAGATACAGTGAAGCTTCTCTTCTGAACATTGCACTACAAGTTACAAACAAAAGGAGCTAGCTACATTGAAACTACTTTGAATTAATATTATATTACATTGTTTATTACAAACAACTGTTAATGATGAAATAATGTGAGTCAGTTGAATATGTGTACACATCTCTACAGATGTCATGTAATGTCTGGTCATGGTGTCTGTGGACACACACACACACTGTCACATTTAATTGACCTAAAATGCAATCAAACATTTTGCCACTAAAACTTAGTTTATGTAAATTATGGAACTTTATGGAAATGTGATTATACTGACTCATTACACAACCATTTAAAACCGTAAGTCACCGCAAGCAACTGTGTGACCCAAACTTCTGCTTCACATAATCATGACACAATCTTTTCTCAATAAACCTTAAAGTTGCAAGACACCTGAAGAAACATTAGATGCAAGTAATGCATCGTTTTAACGTGTGCATTTTAGTTTGTTTCACTGTTTCAACAAACTGAGCCATTATTAAACTGCTGATGTTAAGTCAGTGGCGACGCTGTTTGTAGTTATCTGCACTCATCACACACACTCATTAAGACTCATGTAGAAAGCAACACATTGTGTAAAATAACCAGCATTATAAATGATCCAAACACTCGGTCATGTGAAGCAAGGCTTCAGCTCATCCGCTGGTGGAGGAACTGCTAATCAGAAACACTTCTGCAGTTATTAGGAGAAATGATCTGTGACCGATGGGCCATTTCATCAGAGCAGGACAGAGTGTGTGTGTGTTAGTTGTGTAAGGGCACTTACCACCCTCACGAGCTTTATGTTCCTCTGTCTGAGCAACAGGGTTCTCATAGTTCTCACAGACAACCTGCTGAAGGATCCTGCTGGCAGGTATGATGATTCCCCTCTAACAGAGATAAACAATCATCTCCAGACAGATGACCTCACACCAGTGTCAGAAAACACACCGCAACACACACGTCACACAAACACACCGCAACACACACGTCACACAAACACACCGCAACACACAAACACACCGCAACACACACGTCACACAAACACACCACAACACAAACTTGTAGACAAACACACCGCAACACACACGTCACACAAACACACCGCAACACACACGTCACACAAACACCGCAACACACACGTCACACAAACACACCGCAACACAAACTTGTCAACAAACACACCGCAACACACACGTCACACAAACACACCGCAACACACACGTCACACAAACACACCGCAACACAAACTTGTCAACAAACACACAGGTCACCTCGTTTTGAAACTCGACAGAGGCTGTGCGAATATTGATCCCTGAGCTCCCAGCCGACATCTGATGTTTATTTCTGCTAACACTATTTCTAAAATCAAAATTTCCAGAAAGATTTATGTATAATTAAAACAAATAAATCTGATGTGATTGTCACTCATATTCATTTAGTTGATTTTATAAAATTGGGATGTGAATGAAGGTGATGTCTTACAATTTTGTGACAGTGACATGCAGGGAGCAGTTGGTCTCAGCTGTGACGGGTGGCTGGATCTGAAGTTTTGAGATGTTCCACATGCATGTAAATGTGTTGAAGAAATCATGATGACATTTCAAACCTAAGAATGGAAGAAAGGTACCTCAATTCTTTCTCACAAATTGAGACCAAAGCAGAGACACTTTCTCTGAATTCTGACAATTAATAACATGCTTAAGATTTACACATAAAAATTGGACGTAGTGTTAACTGTAATACATGTTTTATCTCTACATACAGAAAAAAACACTTATCGAAAACAAACAAATACATACTGAACGCACACAACTATACAAAACACCCACAGCTCACAACACAAGCAGTCAGTTCTTACCCGAATCTGCCAGAGCTGATTGTAGGAGTGACATCATCATTACCATCATCATCATCACTGACCTAATCCTGGCCATTTTCTCCCAGCATGCATCTGGAAATTATCTTCTGGTCATAAACAAGTAAGTAAGAAAGAGATTTGAAGAGAGACTTAATGTCAAATGAAGCTCATGTTTTAGTTTTCAGTTTACAGCCACTGTGAATCAGTAACAGGTGGAAAAACCCAAAGCCACACACACACATTTAAAGGTCAACACGTAATCCTCTTCCCTGCCAGTCAAACTGCATGACGGAGGCTTCAGTGTGATTAGAAACGTTTAGTTCACTTACACTACAATAAACCCTCTTCTGTTAATTCAGTTCAGTGTCATTCATATACTGTAGTGTTTATATTAGAGTTATAGATGTATATTAATACAACTAATTGGGGATTCTATGATTTTAATTGTGGTATGAATATAAAGCAACATATTTCCTCTGATTAAGAACCATTACAAAAAAATTACAATCCATTTATCACACAACATTAAAATGATGAATGAAATGAGTGTAAAGACTCTGATGTTTGTAAAACCACATTGTATAAGAATTTGTTACATACGTGTGAGGAGTGTGTCGTCTGTCCCTGTCGGCTGTCTGAACACTTCACACACACTTCAGTCACATCAAGCCTTCTCTTCTCTCTCTCTCTCTCTCTCTCTCTCTCACACACACACACAGACGCAGTAGTTGTGGATAAAACCACCTCTGGGCTGTTGATGTGACATTTACACTAAAACTCAGAACAGGAAACGAGAACTGAGTGGGAGGTCTCCTCTCCCTCCCTCTCTTTCTCTCTCTAATCTGCAAACCAGTAAAATATTCTTAAATCAGGCCAGTCACATTGTGCTGCAAGTCCAATAACAGCAACTGGTGTGTGAGGTTGTTTTAGGTTTTGAGGTAGAAGTGGTGTGTAGTACATGTCAGAACCCAAAATAAAGCTGCAAAGCTGTGTGTCAGTGTGTGTGTTAGGGCCACACATTTCTGTGCAGGAAAGACACTTTACAAGAAAACTGAACACAACATGCGGTTATATGACCCCAAAACTCTCCTTCCTATCTATCTATCTCTATCTATCTATCTATCTATCTATCCATCCATCCATCTGTTTCTATGTGTCCATCTGCTGCAGTGTTTAATAATTTCTCATAAGATAATGTCTGTTCACACATCAGGATGTAATCAGAATATCTGATCTTATGACAAACATGTTACTGTTGTGAATCAGCAGGACTGTAAATCATCCATACGTGAGACACAGCAGAGTGACATGTAGTGCTTTTTACTGTTGCTTCAGATCAGCTTTACACATTATGAGATATAATAAATATCTAAAAATATCTAATTATGGATAAAGACTGGACCGAACCAATGAAACCAATGAAAACTAAAACACATTTGAACCCTTTTAATAAATGGACATGCATTAGAAACACGTCATTGCGTGTGAAGACTTCTTCTCAGTGGTCTAAAGAGTGTAATGTATTCAGACTGCTACTAAAAAAGTATGTTCTTTTGAGACACTRWGTGACCATASTCACATAGTAGTCCCATAACAGGTATCCTATTAGACAAGACAGGAGAAAAGCGAGTCTGTCAAAAAGAGACTGGGGCAAAAAATTCTCTTCCAAACCCAAACTAAGAGGATTACGAAGAGGATTTGTTTTTTATAATTCCTGCATTATCAAAAGCTCTGAGTTTAAATATGTTCTGACATCAACAGAACAAGCACCAAACTATAGAAATGTAATGTTTTAAATGTTTAACACACATCTGTCTCATATTCAATAAGAGTAAATCTAGTTGTTATTTGCCCCATTTTTCCCTGATCAGCCAAACAAAACTTTAATCACAATGTCTTCCTGAAATGCGCACAAATATGTCATTGTAACTTCCATTTAAAATGTGTTATTTACTTTTTGTATTAATTCTTTGCATTGATTTCTCTTTCACACAAACAGAGAAAAAAAACACTCAAGATGATCATCTGTCTAGATGACTGATATGATATGCCAGCAACAAAATGAATTACAAAACACACGTGTTGCGTATTCCCCACGAAGCCCTCCAGGCTGTAGTTCGTGAATGAGCAGTCTGTGATATTTTCTCTGGAACGATCAGTGCAGAATAAGGAATCTGATAAATAAAGGTGACTTGACTTTATTTATCAAACTATAAAGTGCATGTTCTGTAAAGATGCTTTGCAGGCACTATAAAATTTCACTGAACTAAATTAAAACCTAAATTTTGACAGGTTTGGACATTTCTGGATTTATCTAGTGATTGAGGTCAGAGAAATACACACATACACAAACTCACACAAACACACATACACAAACACTCATACACGCTCACATACACAAACTCACACAAACACACATACACAAACTCACACAAACACTCATACACAAACTCACAC
>JBAJNP010010903.1:0-15652 GCA_036877545.1 Yasuhikotakia modesta
AGTTTTGATATTTCATAGTATCATATGTATACATATGAGTTCAAATACCTGACATATATATTATATGAGGAATTATATTTCTCAATTTCCCACTCATTCTGTTCTCACAAACTTTTATCTGACACCACAAACCTCCAGGGTTTCCCTCTCAAATGAAGTTTTTTTTTTAAATATAGGCGATGTTTTCATTTCCTGTTTGATTTCTTCACACTTCCATGAGGTAAAACTCTCGGGTGAGGCTGACGATAATGGAGGCTGGGCTGTAATGTGTTTCTGAAATCAACACAACGATTATCACGTCTCCTGTTCAGCTGTGGAGAAAGTCTCAAGTGGTATGTCTTCTCCATCGGAAATCAATCACACCGCGCGCCGGGTCAAGAATACGTATGAGATCTCACCGCCGGAACTGTAGCCGCTCGGTCATTACCGCAATGCAGGAGCGGTAATGACAAGCGTCCAGCGCGGCCAATGGCTGGAATGCTGGTGAAATGTAAAAGTAATACGATGTTTCGGAAAGTTTCATGTTATGAAATCATACTTGTGCTTTTGTGCTTAAAACGGAGAATAATTCAGATACATTTTAATGTGCTTTCAGGGAAAAACAGCCTCTTCTGTGTTTTAAAATAGCGACACATGGACGTTTCTGTCCCCTCTAACCCGGCTCACAGCCTGTTTCTCTCTCAGAACTGTGAATTGCAAAATAAATTTGAAATGGGAATATTTCACTCCATCAAAATTTCCCCCGTAAACATTAATGAATGATTCATTTGGCTGCCATGACTTCACACTTAATTTAGCGTAGCTTGTTTTGTGCAAATATCCCCAGTGCTTTACAGTTCAGTACAATCTCCAAATTAATTTGTAACGCTTAATCCAAACAGACCGACGTGGACTTTGAAAACAGGAACTTTTCTCCGCATTCAGAAACTTCTGAACTCTGAATTTGAACTTCTGAGGAGGATCCAAACAAATCGTGTCTGGGGTTCTGGTTCCCAAGAACTTCAGGCTTGTGCTGAAATTAGCAATTAGCTAAAAATATCCTCGGCTCGGATCACAATGTGGGAGAAAATTAGCAGGAGTCGGTTTCCTTTTTGGCAGCGATTTTCGTTTCAGTTTTTACGGCGGCTCCAACTGTGACGTCTGGTGATGTCTTCCAGTCCTCAGATCTTCTGCTAGGGAGGAGAAAAGCTAATTCTTCCGTTCCAGCGGTGGTCTTGTTGCACTTTAGGGGGTCTGCTGTCATGAACGCTCCTCCACACACCACAATTACTGTTATCATCCTGATTTTGGCTGGTATTATTACTTAACGTTCACAATTACAATACGATGTAAAAAAGCTGACAGTGACATTAAAGCGCTAATAATGCTAAGGTTAAAATAAAATGTGACGCTTTAGAGTTAAAAATACGCTTGAATTTTGACTCTTCTTAGAACCTGCGGTTTTTAAAGGCCAAAACGTATTAAACATTTGAAGAAGTCGTTATGTTAATGATTTTTCTTATTGCACGTTGCTGGCCAGCGTTGCATCAAGCGGTGCGAGATGTTATGTGGTACAGCACGTTTATTTATTCATTTGATTCATGTTTCTTATTAAACTTTATCTAAGATTGCATGAACTCACCCGGCATTTCTCAGCCAAGTTCTGTGTTTTAACACATCTGCATATTTTGTAAAGACATTTTTGCTAGCATAACTTTTGTAGGAGCTGCAACTATGACTTTTTGTCTTTGGTTACAAAGACGATTAAGTTTTAATAATATTCACTTCAGTTTGATTTAGAAATTTATATTATTTTAACATATGTTGGTGGCTATTTAGTTGTTAACTATTTAGGGCACTTTAAAGTGTTCAATATAAGCCCTTGATGATTAAAATCATTTAGCAAACTCTTTATATTTTATAATGTCTGACGTTTTGTCTTTATGAGTTTTATCATTTGCTGTGAAGAATGTCGAAAAGTTCAAAAACGATGTATTAGTAATTTTCTGCTATTAGTAATTTTCCCGGATAATTTTTTCCCACCATATTGCACACAAATATCCCTCCTTCCAGAGTTGGAACAGCTCTCAGGAGCATTTGTTGTGTATAATAGGGCTTTAAACAGTGTCAGACTCAACGCCCCTCCATACGCAGCGTGTGACGGCTCCGCTGAAAGTCACGCGGCATCTGGGAACGCTGGGAAGCGGACCAGAACAGCTGGGATGGGCTCAGCAAACCTCACGACTGAGAGCCAGAAGCTGCCTGTACATTTAATATGGCTGCTTGCCAGCTACCCGTGCTGTCGCTGTGACAGAGTCTCTTGTATGTACAGGACTGTGTTTCTAGGCCATTAAAACATTCGCAGAGACATATGGAGAGGCGTGTGGTGTGGGGCGATCGTGATCAGGGTGTGAAACGGGGCAAACAAAGATCAATTCTAACTCTGAGTTCTTAGTTTTTTACTGCAATGGACTAAAAAATTGAGTGTCAAACGTTTTGAAATTGTTGCATGTGATTTTAACTGCAAGAAGGTGGGACAGACCATTTTGGGAGTGTTTAAACCCAGCTGCTCCGTGTGCTTAAACTGTTGATTTAAGGAGGACAATAGTTTATTTATCAACTAGTTCCTATAAAACAACTTCAGACAAGTAATAGGGCATCGGCGTCTTCCACCTACTGTACCCGTGAGCTGTTACCAATGGCTGTTACTGAAGCCACACAGGAAGTGACATCAGCTGGCTCTTTTCCCTGTTTGACTCCTTTTTCCCCACTTTGTTTGACTGAAGAGGTTGTTCCTTGACATTCTGAGCCTCTTTTAAATATCCCGCTGTCCCACAGAGGCCGGCTCCCTTCGCTATTCCGGGGAGCGAGTTCAGTCGGGCATTTCAAAGGTTCGTTCTACCCTTGGCATTTCAGATTGAATAAAGCACAGCTTATCCGTCTAAAACAGCGGGTCACTACCTCCCCGAAGCACAACACTGAGAGAGGCAGATTGTTAATCTTTCACCCCTTCCAGACAGAACAGACACCCCTAAACTGATATACCGGTGCGATAGGCCTCTCTTTGTGGCGCGTGTTGTCTGTGAAAGTGTTGAGAGGTGGATGAAACATTTCCAAGGAACGTCGTGTCAGAAAGAGTCAGAGAGAAGATTTCCCAGAGGGCCACTGGCTTGACATTCCCTGACCCACTTTTCATGTACTTTTCCTTCAGTAACAATAGAGTGATGTCAGATATCTGGCCAGGTTTGAGAGTCAACGTTCTTCACCAGTCAGCCGTTAACCAGCTAGTTTAGCGTTGCGGTCGGTACGTTGGGAATTCAATGTGGATGGATTGATTTTGAACTAATTCACACAAACGTTTAATGGGTTTAGAGTCTCTTACCTGGACTCCCACCCAGAGGACTGCAGTGATTTTTTTTTGTATTTCTTAACACTGCATGGAGAAGACAGTGAGCGAATGAAGATTTGTAACGTTTTTACAAGTTGTTTTTTAACAATATTCCTCAGACATTCTGAATAAACGTCTGTTTTAATTCAGACTTGTACAGTACAGTACAGTACAGTCATTTCTGCCTTAGAGGCGCTATTTTTGTTGTCTGTCATCTTTAATATTAAATTGATTTGCATTATTGAAACCTTCGTCGTTTAAATTCTAGCGTACTGAACTGTGTCCGGTCTTGTCCATATATGCGGTGATGTTACACGCGGCCAACAAAACAAGAATCCAGTTCAAACGTCCACAGGAATCTCTATCGATCCCGATCGCCCTGGGCGCCACACCAACATAACTCCCATAATTCTCAACTATTGATCATTCATTGATCTCAGGTAATGGCGCCATTAGTCCCTCTCAGTGAGACATTTAGTGATTCATTTCAATAATGAAACCTGCAGACCTGCATTGATATAAAGTATTGACTGTTTTTGCTCTTTTAGCACCAAAAATCTGTGCTTCCTCTCATTCATGTATTCATTCATTCATTCATTCATTCATTCATTCATTCCAGGTCGTGGCTCAACTTATTCAGAAAAACAAGCGCCGAACGTCCCGCCTATTAAAACAGACTTTATTTCTGAGGTGATGTGGAGGTTTGTGACTAACGATGAGGTAACAAAGACTGTCTCAAGTTTAACATGTTGTGAGTGTCATCGGACCGGCAGCACTGAACTCATGCTAACATCTGATGACTCAAGACATACACGGTAACAGTTTTAGGTTGTATGAATGTTTCTGTAGCGTTTCTGTTCACTAACAGAAATTGTAAATATTTTTTAGACATGGCTTGGTATGGTAATATAGGAATTTTTTTATTCAAACGTTTATAAAACGTTCCACTAACTCCTTAAGAAAAATGTTTTGATATAGATGCATGTTGTTAGATAATCATGAACTGAAGGAGACCTCATGGAGAACGTTAGCCAACGTTCTGATAACATTTCCTGTTAGCTACAGAACTGATCTGAACCTTCTGTGTAACGCACAAGACCAAATATTATTTGTCCAATGTCCTGCTTGTCTAGATGTGTCTGTGTTGGGGGGCGTGGCTTTGGAGAGCACTCTAAAGAGGGGGCGTGGCTTTGGAGAGCACTCTAAAGAGGGGGCAGGATTATGCTCAGAAATGCTCACCCCACCTTTAACGCCGTTTTATGCTATTAAGGACCAGTAAATTATCTTTATTAATGCCCATCATTTTTAAAATAAGACCACAGGCACAATTTTGTCATGTAAACTGCCTAGTTTTGATCTGTAGCTACTGTGCGAGTAGTTTTGTTTACTGTCATGCATCCATGAGTAAAATGAGTATGTACAAAATTTGTAATTACTAATCGCTTATACGGTCTTATCTCTCAAAGTATTGTGATTATTTCTGCCTGCCGATTCTTCAGCTCTCAAACTTGCTTGAAAAATATTGAAAATGTTAGTGAGTCAAAGAGAAATGGCTTTTGTTGTGTTCCTCTGTTGAATTCCCGGTAGATACGCCATTCTCTCCCACTCCAAACAGCCCACAATACATCGCACTGCCTCAAAAAAACCCTCGGGCCAAGAATGGCAGTTTCATGAAGAATGAACTCATCTGAACAGCAAGGCAAATAAATAAATCAAATGTTAAAAAATGCAGACAAAGTCTACAGGCGCAGCAGAAACCGTCTCCAACGTGTTGCTAATTTCACAGCGTTGCGGTGCTGAGCGTTTTTTGTGCAGTATATACACAAATCTTGTGATTTTCTGACTTTTTTGCAACTTGCTTATAAATAATAGCCTTTTTGTGCAGCGAATCTGTCGCAAGCATCTGTTCTTTGTGAGGAAAAACAAAGCTAGGAAACGCGTTTCAAACCACACGCCCCGTTTACCAAGCTAAGGTCTTTTTCAAGAGCTTCGGTGTCGTTCGGCCACGTGTGATGGCATCTGTCGTATCTCCATGTGAAATCTCGCTTGGCTAAGCCGATTAGCATTGGTTATTTACCTGTTGTTTATTTGTTTGTGACAGGATGTTCACGAGGGGAGTCCTGGTTTACAGGAAGTTCTCTCGCTTCTCCCGCAACCGTGTAACTCAATAACTTACAAACCCGTAAACGTTCCCGTAAAACGGCGTTCCTGCCGCCCAAGCTCACCGTGTTATGTGGCACGACATCGGTTTTACAGCTCACCCCTGCTCCCGCATCCCAATGAGCCGCTTTTCTCTCAGCGCCGGGGCCAAGATTCCCACGTCAAGTTGGGCGAGCGGCGCGGCGGGTTCCTCTGCTGTTTAATTGAATTGTCCGCCCCCCTCCAATACTCCTCTACCGCTCGCGAGCCAAGGGTGTGTTTAAGTGTTAATTTGTCAACGGCGACAGGGTGGCGTCCAGTCGCTCGTGTTGGCGTGGGCGCGACGTGCCCGCGGCGGGAACAGATGGACTTCAGAGGTTGTTACTCTTGCATAAACGCCGCCACAACTCTTGAAGTTGTACTTCATTTGCCTAATTTGGGTCTCTGGTACACGTTTAGCTCTTGAATTGATGCTGTCGTCCGAACCGTTGTCGCTTATTATAGATTGACCTTATTAAAATGTCAATAAACACACCTGTGATTCTGAGAGCGTCTCAATCAGCTTCCTCCATCACTAATCTGTGCGCTCACAGCTGACAGTTTATGTTGTATTAACGTTATTTATTGGTTCCATAAACATCATTCAATCATTTTTAAGTCTGTAACCTTTATAACTAACTACCTGTGAATGTTTTGATATGATGCATCATGTTGAATAGCGTTTTATTAACGTTACTGCAAGAACGTTTTTGAGAGAACTTTTGGAGAACGCTCTGAGAACGTTGCAGGAATTTCTTCAAGCAATTCATCAGTAAACTTTTAAACACTTCGATATACAGAGACCGAGACGATTGTGATGTTAGCATAGTTAGTCAGCGCATCACTTGTACTGTTCATTTTAACAAACCAACTGTTTACCTCCACACGCTGCCTGAAAAGACCCTTACATTCATTCGATCACAAGCACATACTGCAGTCTCTCTCATCTTCAGTCTAAACTGCCTCCAGAAAAAGTCTTTGAAGAGAGATTCTCTTTATCTTGAAACACACACACACACAAAACCGACACGCGCTTAAATGTCCTTACCAGACCCCCGAGAGTTCACAACCCCCATAACGTTATATAAGCTCGTATATACGTTATATACAGTCAGTGTGGTTAACAGTTATACGCCTGTTTGGTCCTCATTCAAACGTTGGAGGCCGTAACATTAACGCTGAAGGTTTTAATTTCTCGATTTTGTCCTCAGGGCTGTTTCTGTGATACAGCTAATTACTCTCTTCCACGAAGCAAAGTTAATACGATACATTATAAATGTTGTGTACATAAACTACATCATCAAAACTGTGTGCACCTCGTACAGTCCCTGGGCTTCAAAAAAATACAATAAACCATTAAAAACATTGTGTGACATTTTAGGTTGTAAGAACATTGCCCTAACGTTTACATGAAGTACCATTAAATCTGTTGTTTTATAAACGTTCAAAGCAGTTTTTAGATGATGTAGTAACACATTATTTGAACACATGTATTTACATACGTACAGTATTAGTTTGTGTGTCTCTGTTTCCTGTGTGTTACCAATGGCTATCTATCTATCTATCTATCTATCTATCTATCTATCTATCTATCTATCTATCTCTCTCTCTCTCTCTCTCTCTCTCTATCTATCTATCTATCTCTCTATCTCTTTCCTCCTCTCTCTCTCTATCTATCTCTCTCTCCCTCTCTCTCTTTCCTCCTCTCTCTCTCTCTCTCTTCCACCATCTCTGTCTTTCTCTCTCTCTTTCTCTCTCTTCCCCTCTCTCTCTCTCTCTCTCTCCAGTTAACTTGTGACTTGTGATGGATGTTTTAATCTTACACGTTATTTTAATGTAGCTTCACTTATATTTAATTGTGTTGTATGTTCTGTGAGAATCTCACAACCGTTTCACCGACTGATCAAAATGAATCTGTTTTTAACTTTTTTCAGTCAGATATCAGCGATTCAGACGTTGACGCATTTGATGGTTGGACTCTAATGGGACTGAACAAACATCTGGCGGTCAAACGCTGAACTAGTAAAAACGATGAACGCACAAGCAGATACGCTTGACCTGACGTGTTACTGACAATTAAGGAATCTGCTTGAACGGGAAAATTGTGTCCGGTAATTCTGCGTGGCTGGCTGATCCTTTTAAGACGCATTTAATTGTGCTAGCTGGATTATTCCTGCCGCTGCGCGTTTGCGTGGCGTGTCGCGGCGCGCTGGGACCTCGGCGTAATCCGTCGCTTAGCCGTGTGTTAGCAATTAAAACGCCCAACGTTGGCGTTAACGACAATTTTGGGGAACTGGATCAATTCTAAACCAGGCCCGTGGTCCAATTACATTGGAATTGCACTTAAGCGCAACGACGCATGGGACGAGACAACAAACCCATGTCAGAGTTAGCCTCTCAGTTTACTCAGATCGGATAAATGAAGACAAGACTGAAACGCGAGAAAGCATGAGGAAAAAATGCGTGTGACGTATGCGTTTGCATTCTGCAGACAGTAGAGACGCATATCAAAGAAATAACTGAGGCCGCGGTTACGTCTGTCACGATTAACTCATCGTGAAACGTGTCGATTATAGCATCTGGCAAGGAACTGGTCGTCTGTAATACTGAAATAGTCTCTTAAATGAGATACTTATATCTTAACTGTTCGCTTTAATATCTTTACTGTACACTAGACAGTGTGGCTAGTCCAGAAATGATCATTTATCTACTTTTAATAAATTCATGCATTTAATTTATGCAAAGCAGTTTTTGTTTTACTCATTATGTCTAAATCGTCCGCTACGATTGGCCGGACCAGCCGCCAATCACTGTGGCTTTGAACTGTGGGGTATTGCTCACTTTCTGACCAGTGTGAAGTCGTCTTAACGTGGCACCAAATAAATTGTAAATGTAAATTATAATATACAGTAAAATCAAAAATGATCACGATTCAGATGTATTATTTGTTCTTATAGTAAACAGTCACACGTTTGTATTGCGTTGCCTTTTTGCTTTTTCCATTGACAGTTTCTCATTTTGACACTTATTTAAACGCGGTTTAAAGGCTTCTAAAGTGAGACAGGGCTAAACAGAATCCTGTCACAGTTTTGACTAACAGGTCGCGTCGCGAAAGAAATGAAATTGTCGCTTTTACGCTATTACAGAACTGGGGGTGTGTGCGATGCGTACACCTCAATAAAAGCAACACAAATCTTATTATGTTGTCACACACATTACGGTTTTTGTCAGGTTCCCCTGACAGGGTTCCAGAAACTGTATTAAAATCTCTTTATTACTGTTGAAACCGAAAGACCTGTAGGACCCTAATACAGCAGCTAGTGACCTTGTGTTGACGCAAGGCAAAGATGCTAATATTGGTGTAACAGCTGTTCATTAGCATGCATTAGCACTCATCTCGTAGGCAGGTTTGCTCATTGGCCCACAGGTTTGAGCGTTGATGCTTTTGAGCCAATCACCAGAGCTGTAAATGCAATGTGACTTATTGCTTTTATGCGATTGGTCGATTCCAGGCCACTCGCTAGTGTCTGTTATGGAGTATATAAACATTAGTTTACAACATAATCTTCTTCTAAACAGATATACATTGGTTAAAACCCTTCAGTGACTAGTCTTATACATTTCACAGCAACGTCACTTTCACTTTAAAGATGGAAGCATATCACAATAATACACAGCTGTTTTTTTTATACTGTATTGAATGAGATGAGCAATATTTAAACCCTGTCTGATTCACTGCTGTGTGTTTCTGTTTCTAAACATCATATAAATGTGTCATTTTTAAAAGTTTTATTATTGCCCCAGACCAACTTTACTAAATGTATTAATATTTCATGTGTATGAGTATTAATTTAATGACTAATTTTGATTAGCCGGTAGCGTGGCAGTATGTTTATGTTGTGTTATGTAACTATATTATATATTCTTAAAGGCTTTCTGCACATGTTGATATCATTATCTGACTGTACCATTATCCAGTGTTTGTGAAACGCTGTTTTTTTCTTCGGTGGTGGTTGCATAAGTCCTGCGCTGACCAATCAGTGAAGAGCGTCGGGGGACTGTGGGGCGGTTTACAAACTTTATATCCAGATACGAGCCTCACAGAAGCTCATAATTCGAACCCCCTCGACAAAACACACGCTTCTCTAATTTCTTGATTTCATTGCGGTCTCAGCAGAGCGCAACAATAACATCCATTTTATTGCTTTCAAACCCTGTAATCATAATTAGCTGACCGGAGAGATTCATACATCGTACAGCTGCTCTTTG
This sequence comes from Yasuhikotakia modesta, assembly GCA_036877545.1. NCBI lineage: Eukaryota > Metazoa > Chordata > Actinopteri > Cypriniformes > Botiidae > Yasuhikotakia > Yasuhikotakia modesta. The sequence goes on from JBAJNP010010903.1 coordinate 9,815, forward strand.
ATTTGAACAATGTTTCTATAAATTAAACCCTTAATGTTTATCTTTACGTAATGGCCTCTGAATGGTGCGAATGGTGGAGTCAGAGTTATTGCGCGAGCGACCCGGCGGGAGTTAGTCGTTTTTTAAAATCCTTTCTTGTAAGTGCTTTGTTAGGTATATAATTCCTCCATTTCTGCCGCTGTCAGCGACGATCAAACGTAATTCGGCGCATAGGGCTGAAAGGTATTTCGCGACCGTCGTGACGCGACGCGCTAGCCTCGCAACTGTCAGATCGACAAATTAAAGTGCAGCGGAGCGTTTGCTAGCGTGGTGTCGAATTCATTAATGCAAATTATGAGGTGAAACGGAAAGCAAAACAGCTCAATGCATTCGGGAAAATTAAAATACAGAGAAGACGCGCCGCGCAGACCGAGCGCTACGGAAATCCCGATGCGTCTCTTCTTAGTAATGAACTTCGTATTCCCTGCTGGGCCTAAAGTGATCGCTGAGCAAATACACAATTTAAAATCTCTTATCTTCTTTACGTGCTTCTGAATGAGTCCTTTTGAGGCAAGTTTTTAATCTGGCAACATTCCAGGCAGCTATTTCCTGTAAAATGTAGGTATACAAGGTCCTTTTTTATTTACTTGAGGAAGAAATTTTTCCTACTGTTGCTGAAATGACACAAAAACCATTTTCCCTCGGACTAGCCCAGCAAACGCACATGCATGTTCTGAGATCAGTTAGGAAAAAAACGTACCCATAGAACAAACTGTTTGAAGTTTGTACAAGGTCAACAAACATTGGCCATTGATAATAAAGGAATGATCACTGAATGGATATTGTGCTGTTGTCGGAGCAGAGCTGAATTGTCTCGGTTTTTGGCTGTCGTGTACCGTTGACAGAGTTTCTTCAGTGAGACCACACAATGAGTTTGTCCTCCTACCTTTGCCAGTTTCCTTCATGAATAATCATTGAACCTCTTCAGGCTCTTCAAACATCTCAGCCTTTTCCCGGATGCGTCCGACACCTCAAGGTAGCGCCGCCGATTGGTAAATTCTTTAAGTGGGGCTACAATCTGTTCGTACCCCGTCCTCGCGCCCCGATCTACTATCTGTCTGTCTGTCTCTGTCTGTCTCGCTCACCTTGTCTCTCTACTCTACACAAACCATTGATTTTTCAGGCCGGTTTTAAAATATTTACAGTGTGTGGGCTGACCATTCTTTGGGAATTTGGAGAGGGAAAATCATTTTGAAGGCACAGTTGTAAAGGAAAAAGGGAAAGATAGAAAGATACGTGAGCCGTGGAAGTCTTTTAGCATTGTGTTTAGAATATCAATGATTCGCTTTGGAGCTACGCCGCAAATATAAATAAATAAGCGGATGCCCTGATAAGGATTTTATCTCGGTTTTTTGTGTCTTCATGCCGTCTTCTCAAAGCTGCAGATGTAATGCGTTCCCGGCAGATTCACACGCTCCTAAGCATCAAGGGCAACGTTCTTTTGTTTTCGGTTCTGCATCCGTCACGCCAACTTTCACACGAGTTTATATGTTACAGAACCGTTGCGTCTCTCAGAATGACAGTGTAATTCAATTACGGCCTACTGTAAATTCTTGTGTAAAATTATATATGTACAGTACAGTACAGTATGTGTAAAAATAACTGTTTCTCAGAAGTTTAACACTGTAAGCTAAGTATACAGATTAATTTTATGCATACTTAAAACATGCATACAAAGATATTGCTTATGTAAGCGTACTAGTAAGTGTACTATTTTAGTAGTGTTTGAAATAAACCCACCTTTTAGTACAAAAGTATGTTTAGTGTATAAGTAGTAATCTTCAAACGTTTTTGAGAAGTATTTAAAGAAAACTTCTAAGACACACGTAAAAGATTTGTAGTTTAAACTGAACTCATAACACACTCGAATGAATGTTTTGGAAGTTCACACTGGTGTAGCAGCGCAGCTATTTATCACAGTTTGTGTGGAAGTCTGACAACTGAAACGCTCTCAAACAACAATTTTCAACAGCATCTATTGTTTTGACACCTCATATCTTCATTGTTGCTTCTAAAGTGACCCCCATGAAAAGTTCAATAATATCCAATGTGACTTAAGTCTGTTTTTCTTAAGTGCTGTTTTCCTCTTTGTCCTTCTGTAGATGATAAACAGTTTACAGTGACTTTCAACCAGTTGTTTTGCTTTCCCAAAGGTGGGCGGGACCATGTACAACACCGGCCGCCATGTATCGCTCCGATTGGACAAAGAGCATCTGGTCAACATCTCGGGTGGACCGATGACCTACAGCCACCGTCTTGAGGAGATCAGGTTACACTTTGGCAGCGAGGATGGACAGGGCTCCGAACATCTCCTCAACGGCCAGGCCTTCTCCGGGGAGGTGAGCTTCTGTATGGTGGACATGGGTGGGCTGCAGGTCCCATCCCAGTGGTCCACAGTAGCTTCAGTAGGTCACAGTCTACGCAAAGCGTAAAGAAAGCTGAGCTGTTGGGTCAATAGCAGCCGTAGGCCAAAAACAGCAATATAGTAAAAAAAAAAAGGGATGGTGTTTTCTTGCACTGGTTAATAGTAAAACGTTGCCTTCACGGTGTGAATTTCACGAAATGTTTAACAAGGTTTTGCATCAGATTAAAAAAAACAGATGATTACCTCTTAAAATTCAGAAAAAAGCATGAAAAATGTGACTGTTTTGGCCAAAACTGTCCTAACTATATCAAAAATGTATCATGGCTTATTCCAGCCGTCGTCTAATTGAAGTAGCCCCCGCTAACAGAGCCGTAACGGCGGGAAACTGCGTCTCGGTTGCGCCGCAGCCTCCATCATTTGATACAATAACCAGTCAGTAAAGTCCTGACATTTTCTCTTGAGGTAATAAGAACGGCGATTTGTGTGGCAACAAAACAAGCGTGAAGTCGACAGGCCAGTCCTCAGTAATTAATGATTATAATTTCTTCTTCCCTCGCAGCGGCCGGCTGATAATCCCGCAATAATAAAACGGTGTCAGCAGTCTATCAGGGCAAATTGAAGCGTGACCCAGCGGTGAGAACCAGGCCGGCTCTGTTTTGAACCCTTGTATTGTAAGGGTGTTAAAGGGCTGTAGTTGTATTAGCTTCTTTGTGATTAAAAAAAATCTCCTTCTGTTTTCTGTTAACTAACGGTAGAGCTAAAGTAAAATAACGTCAAATAAACCAAACCACAGAATAGGCGCTAAAGATTTACCTCAGGAACAAATTTCTCAGTTCTTTACCCCCAAAATCCAGCTACATTCTTGCGTACGCAGTGAGGACCGGCCTGGAACCAAATGCATCCAAAATCAACATTTAAAATTGTGCTGTTTTTGAAGCACCGTGTTCAGTACGTGTTTACGAAGCGTCAGAAACGCCTCAATGTAAATTGAATGAAACGGCAGCGGCTGTGACTGTCCTTGAAAAGAGAACAGAGAGAAAGAATATTAAAACTTAAAACGACAAACACATTGGCAATATCTCTCGACCGCTGACTGTTTTGCATTCAAAAGCAACCAGGCTTTTAAGCTTTATTTGGATGTCTGTCTGGGTAACGCTCGACACATCTCCACCTATCTCTTCTGAAGATAATGTTTGACTGATGCTCACGGCACCAGTGTAGATGCATCTCAACGCCTCAGAGCTAATACTCGCCTCGTTCCTCCTGATCCACGAGGACAGACTCATTCACAAACCGCAAATGAAACACCACGATGAAATGAGTGCTAAAATATTCAAGGTGCTTTTCAGAAACTTCTTTCAAAGCTGCGGCGTGAACGTTGGCCTCGCTGGTGCCACCTGTGGTTGAAACGCGGCATTGAAAATGGCTGATACTGAATTATGAATAAATATGAATAACACACTTTCTTTGAAATGTTACAAATTTCATATTACACAACAAATAATGACTTTCCTGGAAAAACATCATGTTGCCGTTCAAAAGTGATTTCATATTTTGTATATTTAATATTTTAATATTTAATAAATTGTTTTATGGTTCCAGGTCCGCTGATCTTCAGTACAGCTCAATAAAGTCCCTGATCTTGTGCGCAACATAAAACAGATGCGTTTGGTGTGTAACAGTCTGAGCAACGCTGCGCTGAAAATATTGCATTTTAAACCGTTGTAAAAAACAAAGTGCATCATCTGTCCGTCCGTACATTTATAACATACATTTATAACAGCTTTTCTGCCTGGACTCTTAATTAAATCTATGCATAAAATGATTATTTCTGTTATAGGAGCTAAGCGATACTGAGAGCTGTGATAACAACATGCGACGACATACTTGTGAATATCATTTTAATGTGTTTATTTTTGCAGTTGTTTAGCGGCGACATTAAACCGCAGTGCCAGACTTTGTGAGAAAAGTGTGGAAATAAATAAACAGGACAATCTAATGCATAAACATGAAAAGGATGATTTAACGTTTCCGCCGAAATAACGAATTTACGCTCCATGAAACGATGCGTTGAGTTGTCTAGAAGCCCACGTTTCGCATTCACCTCCCTCCCCTTTCATTAATTTCCAATTATCAATGGTAGCAAAATAACACATTACTGTCACTGTTCAATTCTCAGCCGCCCAGCTAAATTTGCTCATTAAAATGCCATTTCCACAGGCGCTAAATATAGCAAAGCGCCGCGTCAGGAACGCACGACGCGAACGATCAAACGTGACGCCGTCCGCCTCGGTTTATGATGTCACAGAGACAAAAGCTAAACCGACTAAAAGGTTAAAATACTAAAACGTCTCACTGAAATGAAACAAACGCCACGTCGCCGAGACCGGAAGCCCTTTTCTTCAATTAAAATCAAATCGTGTTACGCTTAGGTGAGGCAATTTCCCTTGAAGTTATGCTCTGATCCTCATAACCATTGAGTTACTCAGAACTCCTTCGGTGGGTCGCTTAACTCCACCATAATCCAATCAGATGGCTCCGGTACTCCCGGGCTTTGCGTTTATTTGTTTTATGAGTGCGTGCTTTGATTCGTCTGTGGCGGGATGGCGGTCTGACTGGTCGGTTAGAGCTGTCCACCCCTCTTTCTGTTATTGACTTGCTGTCCTCAGTCTGCAATAAAGAGCTTGTCAGGTGGTCCGCGAGAGACCCCAGCTGTCTCCTGTCATAGCAGAGACGCCCCTCTTCTGCCTGACAGATACGAACACCCACCCCCCCAGTCTGCAGGTGACACCCAAGCGATGGATCCAGTGAGATGCGTGTTAACGCCTTAGAGGGGATGTCATGTCATTCTCAGCTGATTATGAAAGTTTTGGCTCTGGCAGTTATTAAGATAAATAACTACAGACTATAAATATGTACACCTACGTACGTTATGGACAAATCTGTGCCCAAATACGTGACAACATGTATGTCTAACTGAAACGTAGAACTAAACAATCTATAACTGAAATAGTTTGGGTTTGGCACTAATCCGTAGTTACTGCAGTTAGTTATTCACATAGGGACACACTGTTTTGCTGTTTGTACATACAGGTAAGAGAGAGTGTGTGTGTGTGCGGGGGGCGAGCGTGGAGCCCCTGGGCTAGAGAATAGGAGTTCACACTGACACACACACCGGTTTGATCTGCAGCTGTGAGGAGAACAGTCTGCCTCTGCGGCTGACGGGAGGAAAGCACAAAACGAACAAGAACTGAATCTCAGAACTACAGAAGCCGCCTACAAAGAACATACAGAACCTATATATGAATAGTACAGTACAGTATGGTGTAGTATGGTATAGTACAGTACAGTACAGTATAGCATAGTATAGTATAGTGTAACATAGGATAGTATAGAATAATACAGTACAGTATAGAATATAGTACTGTATAGTA
>JBAJNP010010904.1:0-15651 GCA_036877545.1 Yasuhikotakia modesta
GGTGATTCTCTACAACACGTTCAGATTTCTCTACATGATGGTGATTCTCTACAACACGTTCAGATTTCTCTACATGATGGTGATTCTCTACAACACGTTCAGATTTCTCTACATGACGGTGATTCTCTACAACACGTTCAGATTTCTCTACATGATGGTGATTCTCTACAACACGTTCAGATTTCTCTACATGACGGTGAATCTGTTTTAATAGGTTCTGCAGCCAGTTTCCACCAGTCAGAAACATAGTCCCACAATAATGAGGCAGCCTGAAGCAGTCACCTGTCAGCTGGAGCACTGATCATAAAATCACATCAACATCACAACACTGTCAGACTGTATAAGCATAAAACATGCGTATAGTGTAATAGAAATCGCTGACAGGTTTCCTCCAGCAGATGTCGCTACCACAGCACTACAAAACCCAGACAGGTCCAAACCCTAGTGCTGTCTTTACCAATGTGAATTATGGGTCATATCAGTTACCGCTGCTCTGCCCTGTTTCGCTACGGTATATAATATAATAATAATAATTCATATCATACTGTAGCTGTACTGCAGCAACATGAAATTACTGATATAACTTGAAGTTGAAAAAATGACATCTTCTAAAGTAAAAATAAGTATTCAAGTAAACAGTTTAACCAGAACAGATCAAATAGCACCACTGTCTCATGCATGGCACCGCAGTAGCTTTGACTTTTGACAGAAGTTTTCTTTCACGTGGTTGTAAACCAGTCCGAAACTGGAGGCTGGGCAGAGGAAATCCCATAAACTTCTCTGTGCTGTAGAAACCTTCAGTGAGAGTGAGATGTGATTATTAAATGTGACTCCTGTGAAATTCAGTGTCGTTTACTGTGTCCACCACAAATACGAAACATTTCATTTGTATGTAACGTGTAACTTTTTAATCTGCTTTTAATTCTAGTTTTAAAAGATTCAAACGTGATTCTTTTCCATGAATATCTATCACATCCCATACAGCCGCCATCTTATCCTGTAGAGTAAGAATGTATATAATACAGCTGTACATTTACACACGTACAGACGCGACGCATGTCCTACCAGATATGACTGTATGTTCCTGTACAGTTTCTGAGAAATGTTTTCAATCGAGCTGATTTAATGGACAATGTTAGGAACTTAAACATAAAACAACCTGAGAAGAGATGAACGTCACGTAATACATCTACGGGAAACTGTGGGCTTTTCCTTCTAACTGTAAGTTATACGAGCAGGAAACCACGGCGCAGAAGGGGAACTCTCCGTTTACACGATATAAGCTGCGTGTCGCACGCGTTTATCGGACTCAACACACGACATGATGCTGGGCATTGCGATCTTTCTGTGCGTCCTCGGTGAAGGTAACGAACGGCGCTTTAAATGACCCACAGTAACGCCATGATGCGACACGTGTTTGTTGCATCACCTGATAACCGGCTTGTTGCTGATATTACAGCTCATTCCTCGGATGTCACCACAGGAGGAGACGCGTCGGTCGCGTTGGGTCGGGACGCCGCGCTCTCGTGCGCGCTCGCGAATCCGTCCGGAGTCAAGCAGGTCACCTGGCAGCGGGTCCGAGGCGACGAGCGCGCGCGCACCCTGGCGACGTTCAGCGAGCGCTTCAGGGGTCATGTGAACGATCAGTACGCCGGGAAAATCACCTTAACTCTGGCCTCGTTCAACGCCACGTCTATTGCTATAAAGAACGTGACGTTTGAAGACGAGGCGTGTTACATCTGTTCATTCAAAGTGTATCCGGCAGGACCCAAGCGGAGAAAACTGTGTCTCACCGTCACCGGTACGTGAAACTTCTGCAGCACAGACTGGAAACAGTCTGTTCAACAAACAACCCAGTGAACGTTAGCTTAGCGTTAAACGGTGACTATTAATGGTCCTGAGATGTTGCTGGTGTTTCGCAGGTATATCAGAAGTAAGAGCATCAGTGAGTGCTGCGTCTGATGCTGATGTGACAGTCCGGTGTTCAGCCACCGGTAAACCTGCACCCGTACTGCAGTGGAAATCCACAGAGGAACTACATCTCAACCTCTCAAACCATTCAGCAAAAGTAAACAGTGACACTTCGACCACGTCCAGCAGTCACCTCACACTGCCTCTGTCTCACTTTCACGGGAAGCTTGTGGAGTGTGTCGCTCTCAGTGGAAACATGCAGGACAAGCATCACATCTACATACCTGGAGCGGATGAGGGTAACTGATCGATGTCTGCTCACATCTGCATAAATGCTCACATCTGCATAAATGCTCACATCTGCATAAATGCTCACATCTACATAAATGACTTCATGTGCTGTAACCTCAGGTTGTTTTTGTCACCTGATATTTTTACATTAAAAGATGCTTCCATACAATAGTTCAGATTGTGACTGTTTACAGCCAAACCGTTTCTTACGTTTCTGTTATTGTTGTTTCTTACAGATAGCAGCATAACAACAAGAAGCTACATCATTACAGTTTTGGTCTTTGTTATTATGCTAATAATAATATTAGCAGTTACTGTCATCTGCCTTTACAGCAGATTACATGGTAAGCAGCAAAACCTCACTACTGCAGTTTAGATATTATAAAATATGTCATTTAAAATATGACGTTTTCATAAAACATCTTAAGGACTTAAGTTTGTTGAAGTTCAATCAGTTTTACAATTTTCCTTTTTTTTTTTAAGGAGCCATTTTTAGGATGAAATCAACATACACAGAATGCTAGCTGGGATCTTACCTCATCAACTACCTCAACCTCAACCTCTCTGGATTGTGATCTGTGACTGTCAGCTGTGTGTGTTATCAGTTGTGTTGTAGTTTAAACATGTTCTAATTGATTAAATTGAATGAATTTAGTTATTTATTTAAGGGCATGTTTACATCAGCAAACATAACATTTATAAAGCAGATACCCTCTTGGGTTCATACAAGGTTCTGTATGATGCTATTGAAGAACTGTTTTTTGCTGTATGCTTCCATTATGTACCTTTAGCAGAAAATAGTTCTGTCACAAAAAATGCTTCTTTTGAAAAACAGTGAGTGAAGGTTCTTTGGGAACACAAAAATGGTTCTTCTGCACTGCTGTGAGGAACCTTTTAAGAACCTTTATTTATATGTCTCACTATACACATTTCATGTACATATACTTTGTCAGAAGTATGCATTTGCACTTTAACATGTTTTTTCTTTTAAATAGTCAAACACTGAACACCTGTTGTAAGTTCTTCCTCCTCTTTGACTGTATTGTGTATGTACAAATGTGGCGTGTTGTTTTCATCATAATAAACGCTTAGTGCTGTTAAAGCAGTGAGCCTCGTTTAAAATGCACCGAACACAGAAACCGGTCTTTAAACACTGACATGGTTTTCTGCAGAAAGGTTTGCTCTTCTGTTCAATAACCAAACTAAACATCTTCTCAGCAGTATCCGAACCACTTCATTTTACACCTTTTATTTTGATGAGGCTTTCGTTTTGTCTTACTGTTACATACATCTGCAAATGATGTTTGGCACGTAACGTCATGTTTTTGTTGGTGATGTTTTACATACTTCGGTGACTCAGTTAAATAAAAGCCGTTCGCCCGTTCACTCCACCCGGCTGCTGGTAAATGTCGTCACGGAGCGAAACTAACGCGTCACGTCATGACGTGACTTCAACCGGAAGCGAGGAGCAAAAATAACGCGAGCACGTGTTCAAAGATCGACGCATGCAGAAGCGCGATAATAATGAACCCCAACGAATAACACGAGCGTTTATCACTCCCTGTAAGCGCTTTAATATAAGCGCTAATAAAACTGACTTGCCCTGGTTCCAGCATCAGCTTCATGCTTCTGAGAAACAGAGAATTTGAAAAGGCTTTATTTCACAAATCAGAGCAGCAGTTAAACAAATGACAGATGATTTACAATAAATATCCATGTAAACATGATCAATATACATCATTCATCTGTAAAATTCACCAATATACAGCATTCATCAAATAAAAGCACTTTAAAAGTCCCATACCCTGAAAATACAGCAACACTTTATCAGGAGTTAAAGTTATAAAACATCTTTATTTACCAAATTCAAATATAATCAGTTCAGTCCATGTACTAAAATACAGAATTACCTTCCATTTACCTGCAACGAAAAACACTTCTGTTCATTAAACAACACAAATCAACACATCTGACCTGTGCCTGTTATTCTGTTACATCACCAATTAGTGTCGTGTAAATGACTGTCCACGGGTTACAGAAAAGCACAGACTCATCTTCAGTCTTTAAGGCTCCCAGCAGCCGTTAAATGGCTGTGTTTTCTTATGTAACTTCTGTCCTGTAAGCAAAAGTCAAAAGCAGCAAATCTCAATATCCATTAAGTCTCCACCTGTATTCATCATTACGATGAGTATCAGTATCAACATTCAGTGTCCTGAACATGATATCTTCATGTTTAACGTCATAATCTGGAGGTGTTGAGTAACTTGTCAGAATGGACTGGGAACAGCCAACACAGTGCAGATTCTGCAAATATAAGACAGATGACAAGAGGTAACATGGCAACTACTACAGGACATTTGAGACTGTATATATGCAGTGTTGTTTAACGGTGCAGAAAGTGATTTCTGAGAAATAGGTTTATTTCTCAGGCATTATTTACTGCATGTTTAACAGCTTAGTGAAAAGTGCTCATAACAAACTGGAAGACATGAAGAGCAGCTTCCCTCAGCAGTGCCATTTTGGGCTTCTGTATGTGTGTGTCTGTTGGACTCGTCTTTCATTAGCCTGTTTCTCATCCGCTGGATGGGCATCTGTTATAATGGACACCAGCTTCAGTCAAGAGACAGAGAGACGGAGGTTAGAAAACATAACAGCATTTACACACCATCTGTGAACTAACCACACACACACACACACACATGGGCTCATACACTGTACTGACATTCCACAGCCCACTGACAAGTGGGCTGTGGAAGGTCACGGGAGGTTTAATGAAGCAGTGGTGTTAGTTAAGGCCGCTCACCTGACGTAGGTGCGGATGCTTGTTTTGTTGCTCTGAAGAGCCGTGTCCACTGTGAGACGAATGGGATTCGGAGCCTTGGCTGTAAAACTCACGGATCAGAACAGAGTGCTCTGTGATGGCATATCTGCAAACAATGGAAAGATCAAATCTCATGCTTTAACACAACTACAGCTGCATTACTGAAGGTAAAAGATTGGTTTGTTGATAGATGAATAATTACAATAAAACGAGTGCACCAGCCGATATTGAATTCACTGAGTGAAACTCTTATGCAGTTCATACATGTTCTTGGCAAACTCCATGTCCACAGCCACCTGACACAGAAACAACGTCACTGAGGGGAGGATTCATTTCACATCAACAACCATTTCCTCATTAAAAACACACAACCTCTGTAACACCAGCCTAACAACTGATGTGTGTTACCTCTGTTTGTATAGTGCACATACATCAACCATATCATCGTAGTTCAGCACTGTGGATCATACTGTAGCATATTTACTGACTGAAGCGACTAACAAGAGACAGAAGCTAGTTTTAGACGTGTCATGATAATGTAATTCTTTTAAAAGCATTCTTTAAGTAGCATGTAATATAAGAATGTTTTAATGTGATTGCACATGACAACAGAAACAGTTTCTGTATTACAGTCCAGCTGTGCTCGCTGTTCCTCAGAGAAACACATTCAACCACGACCACTATCTCACACACATCTCACCTAATAACGCCTCGACGCCATGAACACTGGGTGGATCTGCACAACCGGGCCGCCATGACTTTGTACAAGAAGTGACGAATGAAGTCATTCAGAGAAGGAGAGCCCCTAGATGACATCACGTTAAAGCCACGTCTCCTCCAGCATGTGTGTAAATACATTTAAATCCCCTTCATGTAGTGAGTAAATATAAGACCGTGAAGAGTGTTTAAACCAGCGACACAGAAATGTTTGTGGGAAACAATCTTAAATGTTTATCAACACATGCGATGCAATTGAAATGTCATGTCTGACTGAACACAACAGCATATCTGATTAAGAATTGGTTCATTGATTTGGCATAAGAACAATGGTGATCAATCTAATGTTAATGAACATCTCTGAATCAAACACAATACATAAACAACCAATGAAACAAATTCATCTGCCAGAGAATGAACACAAATGTGACAACACAACACCACACATCGCCTTCATCTCAACACTGGAAAGAATGAGCAGTTCTTTAGTTAAGAGTCCCAGTTAATAAAGTCACACGGCGACATAACCTCAATAAACAGTATTTATGTGTTATGTAAATAACATAACGCATCTTATAAAAAGTTATCAAATAAATCTAATATGTAAAACAAACAAGCAAACAGAAACATTAACTACCTCAGTATACCTTGTTAGGTAAATGCCTTAATAAAAAAACAGGTGTGAATGCGATAACGTGAGTGAACACTGTTACCAGTAAACACTGGAACCACTCATCTACTGAACCAGAACGAATGAATGCAGCACTACACAAACATCTGTGACATGAGCGAAGCAGAAAGGCTTGACTACAGGAAGGAAGACTGGTTTGGGATGAAGAGTCTTTGGGCGGATGAGCAGGAGAGCGGCAGGGGCGGAGACATGGGTGTGACGGGGTACGCTGGGTACGGCACAGACCTACAGCTGAACGACAGGAAGCCGGAGCCAGAGGGTGCAGGAGACAGATTCAGTGGAGATCCAGCACAGCTGATTGGGTAATCTGTAATGTACAATAACACACACACACATTGACATCTGTGACATACTGTCCATTAGAACATTTACAGTCATGCATTTACAACGTCAGTCTATCAACAATTGCACCTGCGAGTCTCAAAGATCAAATGTTATGCACACAATAACATTTCTATCTTCATCCGTGTTTAAAACATAAAACTGCAGCTTTCTTTACATGCTTATCTTTACTTCTCTTTATGTTGAAGTCAAATGAAGCCAAACTGACATTTTTTGGAAAACCAGCTCAACAGCTGAAATGATAAATTATTACTTTTGTGAGTCAGATAAAGAGATCTGTCATGCGATCAATAACTGATTTGTCTCAATAAGGTGGAAGTACTTTCATAATGTTTTGAAAACTGAAAGCAGTCAGTGAACAGAAGAGCAAATACTAACCCAGGCTGCACAGCACGTTCTGAGCAGCGAGCTCTTTGGCATCCTCCAGTAAACTGCACACCTTATCCGGCATGTAGCTGTTTCTGCCCATCACTATTTTGTAGATGAGCAGAGATTTTCCCTCCTGCCCCGCCAGAGAGTAAAGATGATACTCTGGTGGAGGCCAGTCGTTCTTGTGGCAGCAGAACTCCAGCAGAGACACGGCTGAGCTCATCTGACTGGGCTTCAGGACGTTCAGACTGACAGGGATCAGAGCGGACCCCTGGAGAAAGGGATACACACAGCGATCCGAGTCCACTGCGTACGGGCTTCCCAAGTGAGGAGACGTACCGAGAGGCTGCACGGTTAACCCATCACCCATCATTCCTGTTCCAAAGCCGACGCTCGTGTCATCTTTACTCTGGTACAGAAAGCTGGAATCACCATAAGTTCCTGTTGTTCCGTTGTGGCCACTGCGTGGTCCAGATCTTCTGCTCCCATCTCTGCTGACAGGTTTGGCAAGAGTCACTTCAATGGGGGAACCATCGATAAGTTTTCCGTTCATGGATTCGAGTGCAATCACAGCATCTTCGCGGTTATAGAAGTGAATGAAGGCGTAGTCCGTCAGCTTCTTAACACGCTCCACAGTGCCAGGCTTCAGCCGTGAGAACTCTGCGCGGAGCATGTCCTCTGTGGTGTTCAGCGTAAGGTTACGGACGTAGAGCACACGCACACGCTGCATGGTTTCCTCGTCCAGCTCTTTCTCCGGTTCTGCCCAGTCAACCTGGATGGTGTGACCCCACAGCTGAAACGTTCCTGAAACGTCACGTTAACGTTGAAGACAGAAATGCTTTATGACTGGTGTATGTGTGGTTTACTGTTGTGCTTTTGTACCTGGTATGAGTTTCCGGCGAGCCATGGCAGCTGCCTTGTGGGATTCATATTCAACGAAGGCAAAGCCACGGTTCTTAGTTCTGTCCACCGCACTGGGGTAAACAATAACATCCACCACCCCCTCAGTCACCTGCATTTAAACACAACACTTCACATAAACAGCTGCTTGGAAATAGGTTTGATTTTAATCTAATGATATAATGACGTTCAGATATTTTTGCACTCATGCATCTAGCAGACGCTTGTATCTACAGTGGCTTCAGCTGAGGAGCATGTACCACAGCAACAGGAGGCCGTGTAAAGGCTGTAACGATCTGACTGGTGTTGTACTGATATTAGACTCCTTGTGACATTGTGACTCCCCTGCTTATGATGTATTCATCTATAAAACCGTAACCATAATAAAGAGAAACAGGGCAGTGATTTCAGCAGGAGTCACTACATGAGGAGGTGTGTGTACAACATACTGGCCTTCATCATTTCCTCCTGGATCTCCTGCTTTCTCTTGTCTTTGGGGATGGAACCAATGAACAGGCGGCAGTTGTCCAGACTCACACACACCCCGATGAACTTCCCAGGACGGATTTCAAAGTTGTCCAGCAGCTGGATGGCCCGTTGGGCTGCCTCGCGGGTGCTGTACATGACGAAGGCATAGCCTCGGTTCTCTCCACTGAACTCCATCATCAGACGAAACTCATAGATGCGCCCGGCCCTCTCAAAGACAGGAACCAGCTCGTCCTCATACATGTCTCTGGGCAGCTTCCCCACAAACACCTCACAGCCTCGCGGAGGCGGTGGACCCTGCCAGTCTGAGACACCAGCATCCACATCACCTGCTAGCATTCTGAGCCCACAAGCTGTGTGATGACAGCAAATTACCTGGAGGTGGACCACCAAATTTTCTCTGGCCGTTTTCCTGAACCATACTGTAGCCGGTTCTGTCCATCAGCTCCAGGAGAGCCGCTTCTTTCGAGCTGTCCGGTTTAGTGTTTTCACCGGACTGACCGGAACCGCCTTCATCCATGATCCCTACAGAAAGACAGGGAATGAGCGCGGTTCTGTGAGGAGCTGGTGGATCTCATTCGTTGACGTTAAACAGTGACAGTAGTAACTTATTAAACGATGTGATGTTCATCAGATCGCTCGGCTAGCAAACACAACTATTGAAACGTCATTTCATCGCGATGAATACGGTCTTACGTACAATTAAACACGTGTTACTCGTGTAAGTAACAGTTGTACCGTAAATACCGTAAATACCGTACAAACGTGATCCTCATTCTGAGGTAAAGTAACGTAACGTGACGTGTCCGTCACGGCAGCTCTGAACAGACGCGACAGATTACTGCGGTGACAAAAACAACGTTACAAACCTGCGTCACTTTAATACTCCTGTGATTTAACTCACCGCACACTAAACTGTCATCAAGTGACGTCATCGAGAGTACCTTGACGTCACGCTGATATTGATTACTTATCGATTATTTGCGCTCAGTAACGAGTTTAATGTGAAAAGTTGTACGACGTCAGATGATGACGGGAGGCGTCTGACGGCAGCCAATCAGCTGCCAGCGCGCGGTCAACACTACTGTTACTGTTTTAACCAAACACTAGCGCCGAACACTTAAACGATGTTCAGAACGTACATTTTAAGTCATTATTTTGCATTTGTGTTTTTGCTTGTATATCAAAGGATTTTTTGTATATCCAGGAAAGATTTGTGTTTTGAAAGTTGTAAAGAGATACATCCTACTCTGTAGATTAACACTCTTACTCAAACCATCTACAAAAACTACAAAACAAACTCAAACAGTCTCAACTCGAAAACAACACATCACAGGTCAGTCTGAACACCTGTTTTCTCCACTTCACTGACACGATACATTATATTCTAAGATTTGCTCACACAGTTTTCATTCCCGTTGGGTGTTGAGTGACCCATGAAGCCTGTGAATGCAGGCGGCTGTGAAGCCCAAGATCAGCTGCTGAAAACAGAAGAACCCGACGGAACTTCCCATGATGCTTTAACAGACAAACCATTTCATTACCTGACGTGCACATGTACAACACAGAGCATCTCAGGTGACATGCTGTTCATGCCTATGGTGGGAACATCTCACCTGCTAGGTCCGGAAACTCCTGTGTGAAGGTCCCAACACGAAACAAACACATCATCACTGCAGCCAGACCCCGATCACAGATCCGACGCCATCATCTGTTACGGATGGCAGAATCACACACGTCGTTGTGGATAAGCGCTGTAGTGACGTCAGACGCGCTGATGACGCAGTTCTCCTGTAAAACTTTGACGCTATGTGAAAACCGAAACCTGCAGCGTTGAGCTTCAGTAAAAGCAGATCGTCCGCCATGCTTCACAAACGCACAACACGGTTCGTATGTCTCACTATAATTTCTTTCTATAACACAACGCTGTACTGCGGTATCTGTAACTGTACCGTAATATCAGCTTCCCAAGAAATAACGAAACGGGAATAAAAGCTAACGTTAGGGGAATGTTTGCGAATGTAAACCTCGGTTTATGAGGTTCTGAGCTCATCTCCAGCAGCTGTGACGCAGAGATCTCCTGTGCTCAGGTCTCTGCCAGCAGCATGAAACCTGTAATGAAACCTGTTGGGTCAACAGGAATCACTTCCCAACAATCAAGTCAATGAGGAACTTCTGAGATGTTTCACCCTTTACACGCTTCACTGACCCAGCATGACTCTGGCTTTGTCTGTTATATGACTATTGTGATTAAACATGGTTGCTGTATTGTGGACGGTATTAGCTAAGCGGTTAACATCATTTATTACATCATTTAGGGGCCGTTCTTTTGGGGCAATAATTTCATTTTGGGGTCCCTCTCTCCAGGGTCTAATGAGGGGTCTTTACTAAACTGGACCTTAGTGGATTTGCGCCCACAGCCCTGTATGTGTCTTAAGATGCATCATATTTGTCAGATGTCTGACAAGCACCTTGTTCCCGTAAAGTAGTGGATAGTTGTTAAGTTGTGCAACTGTGTGTGTTTTGCTCTGGAAATGAGTCAGTTTGTGTGAGCAGTGTGAACTCTGTTCCAGTGCTTTTAGAACAGGGGCTGGAGTCTGTGACTCTGTCAATAATGAGTCAATCTGTTAATCACTCAGAGGGTTATATGTGTATGAGAGCAGGGAAAGTTTGTATTCTGCACAGAGACACCAGAGATGTCGTTCTCTCTCCTCTGTCTGTTTGTGTTCTTGTCCTCTGCATTGGTAAGTGATTTTTGTTTTCATCATTTCTGGTCACTTCCTGAAATATGTTACCATGTTTTGTTGGACATGGAACCACAGTGATGTTATGATTTGGGCATTGTATTGTATTGTTATATCTTACTATTGTTCATTTTTTCTGTTAATTTTTCTCAGTATTATGTACATTTACTTTAAAGCAATGTAACGTTAATGTAACATTATTGTAACATTGTAAGGAGTGCTATAAAAAACGAATTAAACTGACTGTACATTGATAAGGGATGGCTCCTGCAAACATTATTTTTGGCCAACAATGTAGAAATGTCTTTATTGTACAATGTGCTAAAAGTGATCATTTGTGTTTTGGAATACAATTTTACACTTAAATCTCTCTCTCAGGCACAGGACACCGTGGTGAACCCTAGAGGAGCTCGCCCTATAGAGCATGGGTATAAAGCTCAGGACACGTGTCAGACGAAAGAATGGCCGATGTGCACAGATGACGACTGGGTTAGTGTTGCTTCTTATGATTCAGGTTTGACTTAACAAACTATAATACAGTCCAAGCGAGTTAGTGGGCTAAAAAAACCCTAAAACTTTCATTTTTAGGCCAAAACTTTTATTTATTTTCTTTAGGGAAGCAAATGTCCATCTGGCTGTCGAATTCAAGGTCTGATAGACAAAGCTGATCACGATCTCTTCAAGAAGATCGAAAATAATCGTCGTCTCCTGGACGAGGGAAGAAAACTTTATCGTTCTGCTGATCAAGTCTCCAAGACAACTTACAGTTATCTGAGGGAACGCCTGACATTGGACGCAGGTCAGCGATCAGTGCAGTGCTTTTGAAAATCATGACAAAAGACGGATTATTAAAAGTGTTCCTCTTTCCTGGCAGGGAATGATAACAGATACGCAACGCTGGCCGAACAGCTGAGGCAGAGGATTTCAGAGATAAAGATTAAAATTGACCGTCAGCTCAGGCTGCTGGACACTCTGAGGTCTCAGGTCAAAGATCAAGTTGTTGCAATGCAGCGATTAGAGGTGAGCACACAGCAAATGAAACAACCGGTTTACTTCCTAATGTATCTATTAAACGTCTAATTCTGATGTTGCCGATCTTGTCGCACAGGTCGACATTGACATGAAGCTGCGCGCTTGCAAGGGCTCCTGCTCCAGCTACAATGAGTTCTCTGTGGACCGGGAGAGCTATGTGTTACTGGACAAGCAGATGGACAATCTGAACACGCAGCGTGTGCAGAGCGTCGAGACCTTTAGCTCCCTCGGGGTCATGAAGAGCCGTGTCTTGAAGGATGACCTGTTGTCCTCCTTGTACAAGGCTGGAACAGACCCAAGCAAATCTGAGCAGAAGCTCATCTTTGGAGACGTCGGCCAGTTGCAGCTTTCCCTAGAAGCTGAAGGTTCCACTGCAGAATCTGCTGCCACTGTTAGCAAGTTCCCCACGGGTACGGATTCAAGTTTCTCCTCTCCATCACATTCTACCACCACCCTTCAGTGCTCTAAGTCAGTGCGCAAGACGGTAACGCACACAAAAGATGGGCCGGTGGAGAAGTTTGAAGTCATAGGTGGCGGGCCTGGCTGTGAAGACTTAGGAAAGCTGGGAATTTCAGATCATGACTTTTTGGCCGCAGTCAAAGAAGGGAAAGATCTGAGTCGTGACGGCGTGAAGATCTCTGTGGTCGGCGGAGATGAAAGGTCCATCACATCTCTTAGTCATGGCACGGACGATCTGGGCGGTTTTGGTGGAGACTTCTTTAAGGGGCTTGGCACTAATACTCAAAAATTGTCCTCGTCTTCCTCATCATCATCTGTCTCCACTTCAAAAACGAGTCTGTCAGATGGAACTAAAACGTCTACGAAGACCACCTTCTCTAGTGACCCAGATTTTGGGGATGACTTTGGGGCATTCATGCGTGGTGATGTGGAGGAAGACCTTCCCGACATCCACGCACGGAGCTTGAAAACGCATGACGAGCGCAAGGCTGGCTATGTTGGAGGAGGTACACTCGAGTGAACTTAACTGAAGCATACACAAGTGAACCATTTAAAAACTCTATTAATAACGCTAATAATATTAGCATGCTTGTTTAATACGTGGTGAAATG
The DNA here is from genome assembly GCA_036877545.1 of Yasuhikotakia modesta. Lineage (NCBI taxonomy): Eukaryota > Metazoa > Chordata > Actinopteri > Cypriniformes > Botiidae > Yasuhikotakia > Yasuhikotakia modesta. The sequence continues at coordinate 13,375 of JBAJNP010010904.1, forward strand.
TAGACAACCTTAATTTAATTCATGTTACATTAATTGTTTTCAAATGCTTATGTCTGTAAGCGTAGGATTAGTGTTTCTCTACAAACAGTTGAAAAGAGGGCGAGACCATTGGCGTCAGACTGATGATGCATCTGCAGGACGCAGCTTTGCTCTAACCAGCAGGTGTGGTGTGTTCTTTCAGATTGCGTTGATATCCTGCAGAAGCATGCTAGCGGCGGCCACAGCGGCCTGTTCAAAATACAGCCGGCCGGCCTGGAGGAGGTAGTGCAGGTTTACTGCGACCAGAGCACAGGGTTGGGTGGCTGGACTGTAGTTCAGCAGAGAGAGGACGGGTCGGTTAACTTCAACCGTACTTGGGCGGAGTATCGGACTGGTTTCGGCCAAATAGACCAGCAGGGTAAAGGTGAGCTGTGGATTGGGAACAAACTCCTGCACCTTCTGACACAGAAGGAAAGTGTTCTGAGGGTAGAGTTACAGGACTGGAAGGGAAACGAGGCTTATGCAGAGTACAGCATTAGAGTCGGTTCGGAGGCGGAGGGATTCGCTCTGACCGTGTCAGATTACTCGGGTGATGCCGGGGACGCACTGGTGCAGGGCAAGGCTAACCTCGGACGCTTCCTGTCGCATGCTGGCATGAAGTTTAGCACCTTCGACAGGGACAGCGATGGATGGGAAGAGAACTGTGCAGAGATGTATGGTGGCGGGTGGTGGTACAATAACTGTCAGTCAGCAAACCTCAATGGAATTTACTATAAAGGAGGTCAGTATGAGGCATATGAGATTGAGAACGGTGTGGTGTGGCTGCTTTTCAAACCAGCCGATTACTCCCTGAAGGCCGTGCGAATGAAAGTCAGAGCTGTCTGAAAACAGTGTCATAGAATTAAATGCACAACCTGCCCGTGTAAATTTCACACAACTATCTTACCTCATGTTTTCAATAAAAATGTGTTCACTTCAGTTTCTGTCCTGTGTGTTTCTATTTCAATGTTTTATTCTCTTAATCATGTTCTGGTCTGACTTTCAGCAGCTGAGTGAACCTGCAACAATGCGATTCAATTATGATTCAATTGAGCTATTTCACAATAAAACATCTGAATGAAGTTTTGTTTACTATCTTGACAAAAGTAAATTGAGTGAAGCAACAGGCAGTATAACTGGTTTTCAGCTCTTTAGAAGGTTATTTTTAAGTTCATATTTTGTTGCTCATGTTTTTTTGTCAGCCAAACAATAAATGTAAAATATCCAGTTTATATATCCTGAGACTATGATGTTATTTCCTCTCGAAACATTCAGTTTTCAAAAGCAGCCATCACTCATAAAGTAAAACACTGATGTTTATTGTGTTTGGTTTGTTGTAAGGCCTAAAAATATAATCGCTATGGTTACACATTCTCATGGTTTGAGAATCAAACTCTTTACCCAAAACAAATCTAAAAACCAAACACAAGTAAAAAATCAGATATGATGTTCTGCGACTCACTGAAAATGAAATGAAACTGTAGGGCAAAGACAGACTTCGACACAATGAAGTTTCCATGTTCTCTCTTTTCACAGGTAGGTCAATCAATATATTTGCAGAAATGTCCTGAAGTTTCTCCTGAATCAGGGATTTTACTGTTTGCTTTAAGTTGAAATGTAACTGCTAGCCTGATTTAAGTTTGTTTTTGTTGAGGTTTTGGAGTGAAGGTGAATGTTGACCTGAAATTCAAAGACCAGGTAAGCAAACCTTTGATTACTGTTGATAATGAAGCTTTCTGAGCAACAGAGAGACACAGTTTAACATTAACAGACCAAAGGTTTCATAAACCATTAAAACTGACGTCTGCCAATCAGCCCAGTATGTCGCCATTACTGTCTGTCTGTCTGTCTGCCTTGTTTTTTTATTTCTGTGTTGTGTGTATCTCTGTAATGTGTGTATTTCTGTAATGTGTGTATTTCTGCGTTGTGTGTATTTCTGCATTGTGTGTATTTCTGTGTTGTGTGTATTTCTGCATTGTGTGTATTTCTGTAATGTGTGTATTTCTGCAATGTGTGTATTTCTGCAATGTGTGTATTTCTGTGTTGTGTGTATTTCTGTAATGTGTGTATTTCTGCATTGTGTGTATTTCTGTAATGTGTGTATTTCTGTGTTGTGTGTATTTCTGTAATGTGTGTATTTCTGTGTTGTGTGTATTTCTGTAATGTGTGTATTTCTGTAATGTGTGTATCTCTGTAATGTGTGTATTTCTGTAATGTGTGTATTTCTGCGTTGTGTGTATTTCTGTGTTGTGTGTATTT
>JBAJNP010010905.1:0-15646 GCA_036877545.1 Yasuhikotakia modesta
CACTCACACCCACCCACACAAACAACACTCACACACACACACACACACACACACAAAAACTACAACAACTCGACACTCAACCTGAACAAGAGAAATGATGGAGGCCAAGGTGAAAGAGTGTTATTCTGTTTTTCTCTTTGTGTAACACTCATTATACTCTTAATAAAAAGACTGTTTGAGAGTTTCGTCTGCCATTTCGTAACCTCTTCACTTAATTGTCATACGCCACAAAAGTTGATTATCGCCTGGATGTCTCGTAGTCTCTTGATGTGTCACTTTCTTAGAGAAACATTTCTAAACACACACACAGCGAGCGTTCTGACCCCAGACGTGGTTTTACTGTCCCACGTGTAAGAAAGGACCTCATTAAATGCCAACACAAACCGGGGCAGCCAAAGAAAAAGTGTGTGTGTGTGTGTGTGTGGCACTCTATTAAAGCAACAAAGATGCTAATTAACAAGACCTTTTGTGTACATCTACAGAAGTTGTGTAGCGCTCTCAGTGCGGACAGGAACGCAGCAGGAATGTGGGACTCTGAATAGGTCAAACCCACTTCAGTTCGTCCCTCTGCAAACAGCGTCTGCGTGTGAATAAACCACCACAATCCTCTGAGAAAATCAGCAAATGAAGTGCCACTGCAAATATACAAACACACTGAGCTCATTGCTTTCATTCCTCTGCAAACCAAATAATCCGTAATCTGCATGTGTGAGCGGAGTGTGTGTTTACAGATGAAGGAACGGTCTCAGAACGCTGGCTAACGTTCTCTGAAAGCTCCTTCAAAGTTATCACAAAATATTCTTGCAGTAACACTGATAGATTTGTTTAACGTTATTATCAAATCACAAAAAACAGCAAAAACATCGCAGAGTTAAAAAAAAAGTTTTGAATGTTCCACTAAAAAAATAACATTTTTGTTACTTAATGGAAACATTGGAAAAATGTTTTTAGAACCTAAAATATTAGCTGGGATTTTGCTCCCAGATCTTTATGTAATAAACCAGTTTTGATTTTGTTGTCCTGAATCCACAATTAAATGGTTAAATGCATTTTATGATGCACACAGCTGCGTCTCTCTGCTTCTATAGACATGCTTTATATCATACAGTCTGAATATGCTCTATATAAACTGCTCAATTCAACAAACACTAGCATGGCTAACGTGATGCATTTAATACAAAGTTACACAGTCAGACAGTCAGTCAATTATAGGACAGATAGACAGATAGAAGATGGACAGACAGACATTTCAGTGAGACAGACAGACAGACAGGGATGGACAGAGAGACAGACAGACAGGGACAGATGGATAGATAGAGAGAGAGACACATAAAGAGACAGGTATGGATGGACAGACGAAGAGACAGACAGGGACAGACAGACGGATAAAGGAAACAACATTGGCCTTTTCTAATTAGAAAGGATTCAAGCAAACATTGAGTCATGATCCCATTAGGAGGAGAAATAAAGAGAGGGAGGAGGGAAGGAGGGAAGGAGAGAAGGAGGTGTTTTTTCACAAGTAACGAGTTTGAACTCAACTGTGTGAGCGAGCCGTTCATTATGACTCTCATTACAGTAAACACACAGTTTATTATAAAATAACACGTACAAAGCTCATCACAGCAACACAGGCGCTCGTCTATAATCACACATACGAGCAAACAAACAAACAAACGTCTCACCTCACCGACAGCAACAAGTGAGGTAAAAACTATTTTACTGTTATCTTTAAATCAATCTCAACATCCTTAAAGAGTCACGCATAACCAACATGTTACACGTTTACTGTAGACATGACAACAACTGTGAAGATACACAAACATGATCGTCTTCTGGTTATAATATATAACATATATTGTATTGATTGTAATGAACATTACGTTTATAATATATGATGTATTCTGCATGTATTATAGTTAATCAAACATATTATTAACTATAAAATATTGGCCTTTAAACTAGACTAGACTTTGCACCAGCACAATGCTAAGGTTGCCAGGGTGTTACTTAGCATGTGGTTGCTAAGCTGTTACTTACCAAATATGGCTCCGGTTCCTCTCGTCAATTTACATGTATCATCTGAAATGAGAAAATCCCACATTGAAAACATCTAACACAGGTAAAACACAAACCACACATAATGATTTATGGGCACATTGTGGTTTCTACAGCTTTAGTTTGTATAATGTCTCTTTCAATAAATCTGGTTCCACACACTCATTTAAACACCCTTGATTATTTTTTATACCATCCAGCCATGCCCAGCTAACAATTATACGTTGTAAGAACGTTTCCCCAACAATCCATTAAGTAACAAAAACAATAAAAATGTTATTTGGAATTTTCCAAAAACGCTTTAAAAATGTTTCACTAAAACTATAAGCAAAATGTTTTTGATATGATTTATAACGTTCTACCAACATCACTGCAATAACTTTTTAACTTTGAGAAAACTCTTAGAGAACATTTTCCAGCGCTTGGAGAACGTTCCCTGTGTGTGTGTGTTTGGGTGAGTTTGTGTGTATGTGTAAGTGTGTGTTTGTTGGTGTGTGTGTGTGTTTGTTGGTGTGTGTGCGTGTTTGTTGGTGTGTGTGTGCGTGTTTGTTGGTGTGTGTGTGCGTGTTTGTTGGTGTGTGTGTGCGTGTTTGTTGGTGTGTGTGTGTGTGTGTGTTTGTTTGTGTGTGTGTGTGTGTGTGTGTGTTTGTTGGTGTGTGTGTGTAGCAGTTTGCTTCCTTGAGATAGATGGAATGCTGGGAGCTCAGAGTTGCCTGCTCAACATTCTTTCACAACCCTAAGACTAATTGATTGGGGTGTCAGTGTGTGTGTGTGTGTGTGTGTGTGTGTGTGTGTGAGGGATGGAGTGTGAGGGTGCATGTCTGCCAGATGGTTGAGGGATTGCGGTTCGATTACTGTGAATGGGCTAGAAGCATGAGCCCAGCGATTTTCTGCTTTGAGAGAGAGAGTGTGTGTGTGTGTGTGAGAGAGAGAGTGTGTGTGTGTGTGTGTGTGAGCGAGAGTGTGTGTGTGTGAGCGAGAGAGTGTGTGTGTGAGCGAGAGTGAGTGTGTGTGTGTGGGTGTGTGTGTGTGTGAGCGAGAGTGAGTGTGTGTGAGAGAGAGAGAGTGTGTGTACTGCAGTGAACTCTAACCTTGCTCTAAAAACATAAATTTATCATCATCAGCTATCGCATGACGAATTAAAACTAATCCACCTTCAGCGACTGCTCTTTGACCGACCCTCTCCACAACAAACAACTGTGTCTGCAATTCTTACTCATACTGACACCATCATGACTTCAGATTTCTTTAAGAAAACGGCTCTGAACAGCTGTGACATCACAAGATGTTACCATGGAGATCATTACAAAATCACACCGGTTTCATCGCCAAGCAGAAGCAACAGAGAAAGTTAACCACAGCATATGTGCAACTTCAGGTCTCAGGGGTTAAATTGGGAAGTCATTTAAAAGCACCGATCAGCCACCGATGAACTCAGGATGCAGAAGGGTTGTGTAATTATTTTAATTGTCCACAATTAGCCTTAACAATACTCCTCAGATGCTGCCCGCTCTCCACAGGGTGGTTTTAATTGTTTGGGAAAAAACAAATGTCTGTTTAAACGCAGCGTCTGATTGATGTCTCAGTCTTCTCAAAATAGCAATTCTTTGTTTTCCTGTCGTTCTTTTTTTGGACTGGTTGTCCTCAAATATTGCACACCCTAGTTTGTTCGGTGGGAGCTAGTAAATGTAGCTGTTGTGCTGCTGCTGATTGGATGGATGTACAGGTCATTTCTCGTCACTCTTTGACCTGCTGTTTCAGGTAATATCACACCTCCAGCCTGTCCACAATGTTCTCCAGCAGAAACCTGTGTTCCTCACAAAATGAGCTTTTCTTCCTGCTTAAAAACACCTAAAACCAGAGACACAGCTGAAAATAGTTTAAGGTGATCTTCCTGTTGGCCAAACTGGTTTTAATCATCAGCTGGTCTTCCACCAGTAGCCAAAATCCCTTTAAAACCAGCCCGCTAAACCAGCTAAAACCAGCTTAGGCTGGATGTGAGGCTGTTTATTTGAACAGCGCTCACTGGATGTCTTTGTTAAGAGCGTTTTACCTGACTCTCCTCATCCCTGTTGGTGTCATTAAGTGTCATTAGAAGTTAGCCATCTGTAGAGCTACCATAAGCCATGAGACCTGAGAGATTCGGCTGTGTATGTTCAGGGCAGGCGAGGGGGGCTCGGACGGGGGTCCACATGTTCCATTGTTTCTGAGTGCGTCTCTCCTACAGCTTTAATGAAACAGACTGGATAATATTTAACTAATGATTCTCGGTCGTCTCCACCCCTCCCTCAGTTTCCGAGTTAATGACAGAAAGAGCAGCGGAGGAGAAAAGAGAAGAAAACAAGTGATCGATCAAGCAGGAGGAGAGAAAGTAAAAGGCACAGTTCAGACTCTGCTAACAAAATGTATGATTTGGATTTAACCATTTGTTTATGTTGCAGGGAGGGTATATGTGTAAATCTCTTATTCCTGTGACTGAAATGTTTCCTGTTGATGTTAGTTGGTGCAAAAATGTCAGTGTGTAAAGAATTAATACATACTTCTACACAAAATGATTGTATTGTTACATTACTGTGAGTACAGCGGCTATAATACAGCTCTGTTGAAGAGTGGGGTGGAGGGAAAGAAAAAAGAGTGAAAGAAAAAAAGTGTGAGAACGAGAGGGAGTGACAGCACAGTGATAAAAGTTTGGCAGTTCAAATATGTATCTTGGTCATGCCAATAAAGCTAATTGAATCTGAAACTGAATTTAGCTGGAGGGACAGAAGAACGAGGAAACAGAGAGAGAGAGAGRGAGAGAGRGRRAGRGAGAGAGAGAGAGAGAAAGAGAGGGAGGGAGGGAGGGAGAGAAAGAGAGAGAGGGAGGGAGGGAGGGAGGGAGGGAGGGAGAGAAAGAGAGGGAGGAAGGGAGGGAGGGAGAGAGAGGGGGGGAGAGAGAAGAAGAGGGAGAGAGAAATTAAAAAGAGAACAGGAATGAGAAAGTGATAGAATGAAAAAAGAGAGTGTGTGAGTTAAAAAAAGAGGAAGAAAAAACAAAAACAGAAAAAGAAAAACAAAAGAAAAGAAAAAAGAAACAGAGATAGAGAAAAAGGCAGAGACACAGAGAGAGGGAGAGTGAGAGAGAGAGAGAATTAGTTTATACACAAGTGAGGAACTGAACACTGGTAGTTGTGCCCCTGCCATGGATTAAAGTCACAAGTGCTCAGAGGCAAATGTAGTATTAGTCACTTTAATAATTAATCATCCTCTGAGCCGCTTTCTGAGCTGTTTAGTGACCCATTTTTAATTCCTTCCACCAACAAAAATAAAGCAAAGATCTCGGTTTATGGTGAGAAATAAATGGCTAAAATTAGGAAGAGGGGAGTGTTTGTAGTTTGGGGTCTGCCGGGTCAAACAAACTCATCTATTATCTAAATTCCCAGGGTAAATAATGGGAAATTCCTGTCTCTCCACACCTATTTGGTTCCCAGCAGCCATGCAGGGAAAGACAGAATACAGGGCACTGCGATCCCTTCCCAAAGGTCTCCAAAAACCCATCCTGGAGAAATATGAGGCCCATATGCGACGTGTCCCCGGTGAAAGCGGATCTCCTGCCGGGCTCCTTATGGCTTTGATGCTCACCACCACAAAAGCAGATGGCTCTGGCCCTCAACGCTCCACCCACCGCTTCCCTCCCAGCCCAAGAAGACAATCCTGTGCACCACTATTAGCCCCCTGCCTGTGCTGGATCTCTGTTCAGCCTTGAGCTCCTTTCAGGCCGCTGCCCACAACCCAGGGGGCTGCTGGTGCAAAGCAACTTAGTCAAGCATTCACCATCGCTGGCTGGCTCTGAATGGAAGTCAACAGAGTGAAAAAGACATGTTTTCAGAGGACAGAGTGGAAAAAAGCAGGTGAGATCGATGAACTCTTTTTCCCCTTCAATGCCTCATTCACCGCTCACAGGTTACAAAGCGGCGGTGACCATGGGTGCCACAGAAATTTCCGGACGCCTGTTTGGCCCGTCAAAGGTCGTCGGTGGGGGAACCTTCATGCTAAAGCGTGAAAGAACGAGATCAAAAGATGCGACACCCAGCCAAGCTTTTGCACACTAAAATGAAGCCGTTGCAAAGGTGCTTCTTAAAGCTCCTGTTGCCCCTGAGCGACTCTGGGACGCAGAAATGCAATCGATGCTATAAAGAAACCTGCCAATGACCTCAGAAACCTCATCATTGTTAATACCTTCGCTTCGGCTCACGCTATCTGCTGAGCTCTCATTGGCACAAGCCAATTACCTCCTCGTCTCTGTGGCAGAGATCAAGTTTGTAATTGATTACACGCCAATAGCTTATTCAATTATCAATTAAGGAAAGAATGGAGGGTTGAAATTAAGCTAAAGGAAGTTTCCCAAATGAGCCCCTCGGAGGTTTTCACATAGCGAAGGGTTCAAACGGTTGTTTGAGAAGCTAAAATATATACAGCCAACGGAGCTGACAGGTCTGTTTAGCCGTACTGCTCCAGATTTCACCCCTCAAGTTCAAAACCTGCATTACGGACAGAGTGAATTTAGGAAGCCCAGTGAACAGGCATCAACAGGAGACCTTCCTGCCTGGTTAAGTCAGATCTTTCCATCCTCCACACAGAAATGTGCAGTTAGATCACAATGGGATTTGTTAGTTTCACTTCTTTCTCTGCCGCCTCTGGCGCTGAGGTGAAAGGCAACCCTTGATACTCTCCTCCAACAATCTCTTTCCTCGTACAGTTTGTTTACCGCGCCACTGAGGGATCGTCCCCTTCAACTTTAGCGCTCGCCTTAAAAATAAATAAAGCGCCTTGTATGCTAGCAGGCTAATTTCCCTGGATGGTGTGCTAGCTTAGCCTCATGTTTTGCAGCTAGCACAAACAATAGTAACATGTTATCCCAGCTAACGTTGGATAACGTTTTTTAAAAAGTTCCCCTAAAGCTGTCAAAAAAAGATCTGGCAGTAATTTAGCTAGAATGTTTCTGTAACATTATTCATGATATAATATATATAATGAATATATGTAATGAATAACGTTATTCTTAATGTTGTTGGTAGAGAGTTTTAAAAAGGCTACAAAATAAAAAAGAATTACATAATTAATATTCCCAAAATTTTCAAAAAAATTATTTTAACATTTGTTACTTCATGGAAACATTAAGGAAACGTTCTCATAGCTTGAAGTTGTTAGCTGGGTAGGGATTGTTAGCTCAGTCATTTCACAGATTACAATAAATTCACCACGACTAAAACTGCACACAGAACCTGACAGGACATCCAAACAACACACAGATCTTTAGCCAGACAATCTTCTGCCAGAATTTTGTTTAAAATGGCAAAAATCGCCTGGAGACAATTAAAGCTTATGTCAACAAACACGTCCCACATCTGTAAGCTACTGTCCAGTGTCTACCTAATAACACCGTTAATCTCTCACAAAACAAACTAATTATAATGATCTACATTTTGTTTCACAATATCAATGCGATGTTTCCCACACGTTTGCCAAATGTTTTTCAGATGCTACAAGTCAATAAAAGTTCATTGTTCAGCATTCAACCCAGATTTAACACCTCAAAACCGTCGATAGCCTTAAAGGATCGGTGTAAATTTAACCGTTGTATTGTTTAACTCCCCAGCAGAACCCAGGATGAGTGATGCTCATCCGGTTCCTCTGCTGCAGATGAATGGAACAATCCGGGCAGTGGGAGGGCTTTGTGACGGAGGAGACTGTGAAATCTCTGCTGGAGAGCGAGAGCACCACTGGAGGAGAGAGACGATGGACAAAAGTATGCTGTGAAAAGAGCTTCGTCTTCCTGACAGGCCCAGCGTGGAGCGCAGGCCGTGCTCCAGATGGTGATGTCTCCACTGTCGGCTGGAGGTCTCCGGACTCTTTCTGTAAGGCCATCAGCTGGGCTTTCCCTCTCCTGCCCGGTCCCTGTGATTCCACCCTACAGGGCATCAGTAATAAGATAATTCACACAGTTTCCTGCACGCTGAGCTCCAGTCATCATCCAACATTCAAGTCTATAGAGAATCTGTGTGACTCTTTCACAGCGACGTCCAATTACAATGCAGGCTGTGTGTATTTACTTGGGTCAGGCAAACAAACAGGGAACATTCTCTGAACGTTGGTTAATGTTTTCTAAATAACAGTCACCAAAACCAAAAGTTACCAAAAACATTCTTGCAGTAATAATAATCAATAGAACATTTTTGTCACATGTATCATGTCTAAAAACATTATTCTTAAATCATTTTATAGAATAATCATTTCAAACTTCTTAAATAGTTTGTGAAACATTTTAAAAACGTTACTGAATTAAACATGGTACAATGTTGATACTGCCCAAAAAAAACACAATAACTAAAAAAGGACGTCTTGAATGTTCCTAGAATTACCTAATGAAAATGTTAGAAAAACTTTCTTACAACCTGCATTTCAGCCGAGAGGGTGTCCTCAGAGTTCTCCAGTCAGAAGAGTCGTACAAACTCTTGACCCGTGATGAGGTGAAGCTGAGTCCAACATCTTCCTGTTTCTTACTGAAGAAAACAACACAATGCATCACTGTTAACAGACTTATGGACGACAACAAAACATCAACAACAAATTCTACGCTAGCAAATACACCAAGTTCTGAGACCAAGTTTAAAATGAAGTCTAGTTTTAGATAATTTAGTGCAAATACACAAAACGACACATCAGAGTTTTATCAAGTGCCTTTAATTTAGTCTTTGTGCTCATGTATATATTATTAACACTTCTTTGCACTGACCCAGCCCGCACCTGGTGTTCCCCCTGTTCAAAGTGACAGTGTTTTTAATGTCCTGACCCACTTTGCCGGGACATTGGTGGAAGGGCACATGAAAGGTAAGAATCTCCCCAAAGACTGTGGTTCTGTAGACCGGCCCAGGTCACTACAGCCTGGTCAAGGCACTGAGGCAGAACGAAACAGAATTACACACACACTTTCTCTCTCTCTCTCACACACACACACACACACAAACACACACACAGGTGATGCATCCCCACACACACACACACACAAACACACAGGTGATGCATCCCCACACACACTTACACACCCTCAACAAGACTTAAAAATACATTTCTTTTAATTCTGCAGATATGTGACTGGTGCTGGTGAGAGTAATGCTACACAAATACTAGCCTGAACCACACATATCTGAGCTGCCTAGCTTACGTCTGCACATTCAAAACAAATATTTTAAGTCCACTTGGGCTCAGTGGACTCCAAGATGGCCAGACACACACACAGACCAGACAACTCAGAAATCCCAAAGATATGAAAGATATTGTTTCTCCGACCCCGGGGTCAAGCCGTGAAAGAGACAGCAAATAAAAACCATACATGCGTCTCACAAGAACCCAGTGTGTCTTAAAAAACTCCTAAACTCTCGTATCTCAAACAACACGGCTGTAAAACGCTGTATAACATCACAGTGGGTCATTTAGAGAGAGCTTTTAATATATAGAGCGAGAAAGACATGTGGATAAGCCGTACGTCATTCTGAAAGAGAGAGAACGAAACGGTTGTTAAGAGTGACTTAGAGGAAATTGCTACGCTGAGGACAGAGAGAAAGAGAGATTGAGAGTCTAAAACTGGGGAATAAAAAGGAAAAGGCAGCTGGAATGAATGACAAAGATAAGGAGGGAGGAATAAGATATAGTGTTGAGCTGTCAGTAGAAACATTAAAATCGTGTGCAGGAGGACCGAGCACAGCCGCTGAACGAGAACCAGATGAGAATATTGTGTTTGAGGGAAAATTACACCAGTTGTGTAAAGAGAATAAAGGCAAGAGTGATTGAGCATCTCTTGACAGTGTTAAATACAGTCTTTCACTTACTACCATACGATCTTCTAGACCTGACCGGCTGCAACACGCAACAATTTCTTGTTCATCTCTGTCGTCTCGCTGCTGGAAAACCGCTGGTCAAACACACATCTGGTTCAGCTGCAGGATTCTTACATTGGACAAGCGAAAAACCCAAACATTCGCCACAACATTAACAGGACATTTACATGTATGCATCTGAATGACACTTCATCCAGGTGCATGAAAGCCATGCGTTTCATCCAACAGTCTCATGGGAATTTATACATCAAAAGTGGTTTTGAGAAACGCAGCCCAGCTTGGTTTTATCAGGCGTTACTGGAGAACTGAACCCATGACAGTTTTGTTGCTAATGAAACGCTAGCAGCTAAGCTACAAAAAGACATGTAAGGAATAACATTTTTCATTTTCTTGCATTTCTTTTTTCATGGTCCATGTTGACATCTGCTTAATTTGGTGAGAGTCTACGAAGTGACAGATGAATCTGGCGAAATGACAACGCATGACCTTTTAAAACCAGTCAATCACATTTAAACAGCACTTTTAAAAACAACAGTTGTTGACCAAAGTGCTGAACAATGAGTCCAATTAGAACCAAAAGCTAAACCATGAAGAGAATGAACAAAATAAACACAACAGCAACACAACATCATTAGCACACAACAACCAAAAATACCACCAGTTTTCTCCTGCATTTTGAAGCCTGTTTATTTTACTGCACATTACATAGTTAGCATCTTATTTTTATATTTAGTAGTTTCTTTTAATGCCGTCTGCTACCCACTCACAGAAGACGTGAGGCTCATTTTGAGCTTGTACACAGATTTGTTTTGTGCATACATGAGTGTAAACCATCAGTTTGTTAAGAGTCTTGCCTAGTACATGTTTTTAACTAGCTACCTGAACAGCACTGCTATCCGGTTTAATGGCAAAAACATTTGAGGGCAACTCTCTCTTGCACAAAACCTTAATTGAGGTTTTTAACAGCCAGTAGGTGTTTAACAGGGTCACGCTCAAAATGTACCAGCCAAGAATTCTCACCCGCATTTGAATAAGTACGTTTCTAGACTTATTTACTTCTCTGTTCATTTTCACCGCCCCTCTCTCTCACAGGAGCTCTGCTAAACGCCGTCACCACAGTGACATGATGGAACATCGCCATAAACCAGCTACACACCCACCCTCACCCGGCTCTCAGAAAATACAGCACAAACAACAGTTTTCAGGAGGTACGAGCTCAGCTGCAGAAACGCGGCGAGAGGCGGCGCATGGGGAGAGAGAGTCGGGGAGAAAGAGAGAAGACAGGACACTTCTGAGAGAGAAATGCAGTCCCAGCAGCCATTATAGAGAGAGCACCTGCAGTCTCCAAGTGCCATCCAACAAAATGGCCCCATGTGGTCTGATGACACATAAAGCTTCCTCTGCACGGACGCTACGGCGCTCACGCAGCGGGGAAATAAACACATACATATAAAGGCATCATTTCCCTCCATAACTGGAAGTTCTTGTTCTTTTCGAATCTGAGAGACGGACTCCATTTAAAGTTGGTTTAAAAGATGCTGTTCTGTGCAGTTTTGTACAATCTTAAGACTTTAAAGAAGTAACAAAGATGCTTATTTAAAAATAAAACTAGTATCCTTCACCGTTTATTGTGTATAAAGCAGCTAAAAAAATGATTTTTCTATAAATATTGTAAATTGTGTGTCTCTATCTGACTTTTAACACTGTTGGTTTAAGCCACCTGACGTAGTAACACTGGCTCAACCAATGGCATGAAACCAGGACGCGGTATCCACTGACCAATAGAAACATGCCATCCTTTAAACATATATAGTACTTGCCATTCAAAACATTGACTGATGATTTTATCATATGCTTGTATACTGCGATGAATAGCCTTTATTTTCTGCGCAATAATCAAAAATCTTCCTTAATATTCTTAAATTTAAAACACTTTCTGGCACTTCACGACTTATCGACGACGTATCCCAACCTGATGGTTTTCATGACAATAATATAATACACTGTGTTTTTATCGTTATAACCTTAGAACGATTAACAGCTCAATTTTAAAACACTTTAAATCTAAATTCACTTACAAATTCATTTTTTAAAAAAGCACTTTGAATTTCAAAAATTAGGCATAACCTCAGATAACAAAGGAACGGGTTTCAGCAATTAAAGCTGTTAATCTAGCTGTGGCTGCATCTCCGCCGCTTTATATGCAGGGCTGCACCGAGTTTTTCTCATGTTTTAAATCCACTCTCCTTTTTAAGCCGTCCTTTCAGAGGCCTGGGAGCGCACCCGCATGTTCCAGGTCTCACAGGGGTCTCTCGGGTGAGGGGGGCATGACGGCTACGTCTAAGTGTGTGTGCGATGGGGGGGGGGCTAGCAGCATAAAAGCTCTTTTCTTTTCCACCTCCTCGCCTTTCTTTCGGACGAGAGACAAGGGGTTGCCAAGGCGATGAGGTTGGTGGCTCTCCCACTGCGTGGCCTGGGAAGAGCCGCAGCTTGTTCTGACATTTACTGAGGGCGTTCGAGCCAGACAACCTTCAGAGAAAGAGAAAAGAGTGAGAGAGAGAGAGAGAGAGAGAGCGAGCGAGGAGAAGGAGGGGGTCTTCTGCACCTGGAACATCAGGAGAACTCTGGGTCCTTCTGTTGGGAGACAGCTGTGAGTTTTCCCTTCATCTGCTGGGCCTCGTCTGCGCTTTTCTCTCCTACATTCGTCTGGGAAGTTTTTCCATTCACTCATTTCGTCCAGCAGAACGTCGGAGCGTCTCATTGTGCCCCTTTTCTCACTTTAGGCCTCGTTCAGACCCTCAAGGTCTTGTCAGTCTCATCAGCAGATCCAGCTAACAGGAAACATCATAAGAACTTTCAGAGAATGTGAGCCAGCGCTCTGAAAAAGTTATAAAAACGTTCTTGCATCTGTGGCAGAGGAATTTGTCATTTGTTTTAAACACTACATCTTACACAAAGTTATTCTGCAAGGTTTAAAAAAATGTAACTGTTTAAAATAAATTACAATATGATCATATATAATTAATATAAAACAAAACAATATTTAACTAATAGAACCATTCTTATAAACAAGCAATAATGTTTACAAGACGGTGAAAAAACTGGATGCTTCAAAACAACATTTTTTGTTAGTTAATGGAAACGTAAGGAAAACATTTATACAACCTGAAAGCATTGTAAATCAGATTCAGTGAGATGTCAACAGTCTTCATTTAGATTCTCCACAATAGAGGCTTTCAGTAACGTTACATCAACACAAAGACAGCGTTTATATTATTCTGTGTGTTTTCTGCAGGTATGAGGTCATAAATAAACTTACATGTCTGATGTCACAAGATGGACACGGATACTTCCCCTCTACTTCTATGGAAACACACACACACACATTGCAAATTACATAATGAATATTTTACATATGATTTTACAGATATGAATATTACAATCTATAAAGATAATTTATGATATTTTTTATGATGGCATTATAATTACAATTTCAGCATTTTAGCAATAATATCACAATGTGAAATATATTTTATCATTCTGTATGTTTTTCATCTGATTGTCAGGTGAAAAAAAACTCACCATGTTCTTCACAGATTTAACAAGAACCAGGCAGCAAACAAAGATCAAGAACAGATTTGGCATGAAAGATTTAGATTACGTTCTGAAATTTTGATGGAAAGTCTCACAAGTACATGATGACTAACAGACACGCTTGTGTCCCACATACAACGTTACACACCCTCATCACTTCCTGTGTCTTTTATAAGTGACCACCTCGTATGTTTAAAGCTTTCCTGTCCATTATCATACCAAAAAGATTTTTATTTCAATGCTTTATATTCCGACACTGAATATATATTGATGTGCAACACAAAACGCAGGCATTCATCTCTGAGTTTCTTTGTTTCTTTTCCTCCATTTTTCCTCCATCTTCACAAGCTTTTCCTGTGAGCAGTGCCGTGCGACTCGCATCACAAACACGGCATCAAAACGAGGCCACGACAAGCTGACGGAAGTCACAACACGCTATCAGCCCGCATTCAAACGGAATCTGTGTGTGTGCTGTAACAGAAACAGCCTCGTCTCTCAGGCCCTCATATCAGCCCGTGCAAACAGAGACACGGGGGGGAAACAGAGGGAGAGAACCTGCCTCAATGTTGTCTGCACAGTCCATTCAAAAGCACCAAAACATGCTTTACTCCTGCCTCATTCATCTCGTGGAATAATACAACGCTTTGTGTTCTGAGAACGCATCTACTTTCAGTCTGATATCAGAGACGCCGAGCGTTGCTCATTAAATGGGCAACACTCTTCAGACCCGGTCCATATGTGTTCCTTTATGAAGTTGAGACGGAGAATATGCTAATAGGAAAGAGTTTATAAGGAGGGAGGGAGAGAGTGATTAAGAGGGAAGATGAGTGGAGAGTTTTAAGAACAACTTTTCCAACATTTGCAAATTAGCCTCGTTTCTAGCGATGTCCGGATCTCTGCTAGCAGTCTGTGATTACCAAGGGACTCAAATGAAGACGAGGACGTTTTAAGGAATGCAAATGCTGAGCGTTGAAGCCCCCCACTTACAGCCCCCCTTTAACACCGCCTCCCACGCCAAGCCTCAGTTTGAGCCCTGCTGCTAAATTCAACCACATAACAGTCTGTATTACCTCAGAGTGACACTTTACAAGTGTAACGTATCGTTTTGAAATGTGTTAACATCTGTACCATAAGATAACAGGGTTCTTGGATTACAAGCCGAATACGATGCGAAAACTTGTTTTAAAATGCGTCACGGTCTAATGTTGTGGTGTTGTCGAGTTTTGTTCGTCTCTGTAATGTGGCTGTTTGTGCCCTCAAGGACCACTGAGAAGACAGCGGCGCGATACGCGTGCCAACTCAATGACAGCGTGTCTGTACACTAGTCAGTGAACATACATTCGGGAACATTATTAACCAGTGCTGAACTAATGCTCACCTTGCATCTTACTGGCAAGTCATCTCACACTGGAACACAGGCATTGGGTTCCACCGGCATTTCTGTCAGAGGGTTCCACACAGGAACGTTGTCATAACGTTGGCTAATATTTCCCTGAACTTCAGGGAAACAGAAGAAGATCAAAAACTGTAGGAAACTGTAAACAGAAATTGTTATAAAATTTAATAGTGTTTGGAAAGCGTTCTTGCAACCAAACAACAATGCTAATATTAAAAAAATGATGTCTTTCAAAATAACCTCTTTTGCTACTTACTGGAAACATAAGAGAAACGTTCTTACAACATAAAACCGATGGGTTTGAGTGACAGACCAGACCGAAACAAGCCCCCGGGTGACCCTCACTCTCTAAGAGCGCTGATTACTTCCACAGCTGTAATTTATGTTAATATATTCATCTTCAAAAGCAGAGTGATTATTTAGAGCTCCGCCGCAACTGTTTTAGATTCTTTAACTTGCCATTTTATGCGAAGTGGCTTCAATTTTTCATTTCTTTCTGTTCTAACTCTGCCCTCCTTTCTGAAGCGAGTTTAAGCGCAGCGGCAGCAGATACGCGCTGGTTCAGACTGCAAGACAAAAAGAGAGAAAGACATTTCAGATGCTTTAATATTTTGCCAGTTATGTTAATATGACCTTGATGTATGAATACATGCAAATCAAAAAATGCAAGAATATGAAGACAGACAAAGAAAGACTGAGAATGAAAGACAGACAGACAGACAGA
>JBAJNP010010906.1:3522-15646 GCA_036877545.1 Yasuhikotakia modesta
AGCCATCAGCCAGGGTGAAAAAATGCTGTTGTGTAAACTAAAGTTACTGTGCCTTTTGAGAACAGAACGTTATTAATGTAATTGATATATGTATATAATAGATGTGATTCACATAAAAGATCTGTGTTTATTTTTCTCTTACAAATCCGTTCATTTGTGCTTCTGCGAAACGTGTGGCGACACAGCGTTCACCAGTACAGGCCCTCGGCGAGCTCTGACTGAAAACCTTCGAGTAATAAACCTTTTCCCGATAATATTCTGCTCAAAGCCTCGCTGGTTTAAAAAGCTTTGCTGTGCCATCGCTAATATTTACGCAGAAACTTACACAAACGCTCACAGCACCGCCGTGCGGCGTCTTTTCACAGCTGCCGTACAGCAGATTTATTTTACGACACGGTCGCGCTGCAGTAAATACGTTCCACCAGAAGATGGCGACACAACGACTGCAGATTTTATTCAGCTCGTTGTGTTGAGGCGAGTTAACGAGCAAACGTACAAAAGTAACAAGTTCCCTCAGTGAAGTTGTTCATATGTTAAAAGTCTCACATTCTGACAGCGTTTAATTAAATCAACACACGTGTATTTGTGTAAATACACGTTCTTGGTGGAAAGCGAGGAACTATAATATGTTCGTTCAGTCATGCGGTGCTCATGCGTTTAGATGGTCGCATGGCTCGTTAAAACAGGGTAAGTTTGCGCTCCTCTGTAAAACTGTCAACACTACCTTTAAGAAGCTTATATCTTTGCCTTAATGTTAAAATTCTCGAGCATCATGTTTCAAATAAGCTACTTTCAGTGAAGCAGGTCAGATTAAGTTTTAGGATTGAAATGAACGGATGCATCTTATTTCTATTTTAATATTAAAATGTATAATCTCTGTTATAAATCTTACAGAATAGTTGTGTGTACACACACACACACACACACACACACACACACACACACACACACACACACACACACACACACACACACACACACACACACACACACACACACACACACACACACACACACACACACACACACACACACACGTCTTTGTTCAGCTGTGTTTGTTCCTTACAGGTGTAATTGCTGTTGGACACGCCCCTTCTCCAAGCCCCGCCTTTCACAGAACCGCCCCCACACCAAGAAGCTCGTATTGAGGGATGGAGTGTCGCCGTCTCAGGTTCACATGTAAGAAAAATCCATTTTGATCATTCATTTAACTTTTTACTGGCCTTGTGATGGTGTTGTAACGTTACCTGGCAACAGCATACATACCACAGAGATTTTATCTCTCCATAAGTTGCCCTTCCAACATTACAATGATACAGTAAGTGTGTTGTAACACCTCATACAATTACACCATGGCAAAGAAACAGTATAATAACCGTGTGCAACATGCTGTGGGACCAGCAATGCAAGGCCCATCTGCTGGGCTGTTCGAGTGATATTGGCCGTGGCAGTCAGCTGACGGGTGGGGGTGTGTGATGTTGTCGTTGGGTTGGGCTCCACCAATTAGGGTTCCTTCAGTGAGTGACGCAGCTGTGTGTGTAGAATAATGATGTCCCAGGACACTGTGTTCAGAGACGCAAACACGCTTAGCCACACGCGCGGCGCTCCTGCGCACCAGCTGATGCTTTCAGGTGTTCTTCCCTTCCAGCTGTGAATTTAGCATTAGCACTACCTTTCAGCCAAATCCACAATGATGTTTTATAGGCACACAGTAGCATCGTTCCAGAGCTTAAAGGGTTAGTACACCCCAAAATTAAACTGAATTTGGGTGACTGATAGGAACCAGCACCCATTGTTCAGCACCACTGTAAGACCTTCTGAGAGATCACAGCCTGTTACCCTTTTCCTGTTACTTGCCTGTCATTGATGTAGCTGATCACTGTAATGCATGTGTATGTGGTAAAAGACTGTATCGGTTGCTTTGCTTGTTGCACATATGCTACTAGCTTTTAATGTAATGTCGGTCTGTTGCGTGAGGTTCCTCTGAGGTGTTCCCAGACAGGAACAACCCTCCAACTGAGGCAGTACAATAGCATTAATGTGGCCCATCTGTGCTGTTGCTCGTGTGACGCTCTTGTTAACTCACACACACTTCCTGTGAGCTCATCGTCGTGGCCAAATAAACCTTGGCAGGTGGATTTCAGCATTTACGCTCACTTAAAAAAATCATGCTTCCAGTAAAACTAGCAGGGAAAACAGAGAATGAACTTCCTAGTCCCATAGTAAATTAACCAGACTAATTATTTAAATTTCCCTTCCTTGTTTGGAATATGAGTTTCATTCACAATCTATAATTTTTACTGAATGGTAGATGAGCAATACGAACATTAAACAAACACAACAAGACAACCAGATTAGAAAGATATCGGCATGGTTATGACATCACAACCATGAACATATTAACACATTAACATATCATCATTAACTTATTTCACATGTAAAAGGTTTAGCCAGCCAAAAGAGGCCAGTCACATGGAGGTCTGGTGGGTAAATAAGCAAAATAAGCGTATTTGATTGCATAATTAGTTTTGTAACTAACACAATTATATTGTGTAATGTTTTGTTTCTGTGTTGCGGAGGAATAACATGGTCTAATTGCTTCTATGGTTTGTAAATTTAGGCTAACTTGGCAACGTCTTGAAAGTAAAAATAAAGGTCTGTAATCCACATATTTAGCTTATTCTTGCACCTCAGTATGTTTCACAGAGCCTCTGCTGTCCGGTTTCATAATCACTCAATCGGTATCCGTTGTCGACCCTGGAACATGTTCTTTCCTTGAGGTGACGCTTGTTCTGCACCTTCAGATTAGGCCACTTATATAAGCTGCTGTCTCTCTATGTAAAGATGAGGTACTGCTCCAGACCAGCAGGGGGAGCAACGCCTATAGGACCTCACTTGCAATTCTACTTCCGAACAGCTGCCACGCGGAGCTACAGAGAAGCACGCAGGAATATTTCAGGCTGAGAGATCTGCCCTGGGCATCAGCGCTACAGCCACCACTGCCCAGCTGTAGACACTGGCAGGCCACCATAACATCAGTCCGCATGACTGCACAGCCACTCGGAGCAGATGATTCTGTAGATGTTTCAGGTCACACGACTGCACAAAGCACTTCAGATCACGTTCAGATGAACGGTTTGCACTCAGAAATCAACAAAACAGGGTTCATCGAATTTGTCTTTACTCCATAGCTAGTTCTACTTTAAGCTAGTTTTTCTACTTTAAGCTAGTTTCAAATTTTTAGAAAATGTGGGAGTGATACTTGCCTGGGCAAAGCTCACAGATGGTTGGATGTGATAGATGGTTGTCAGGGTGTTGCTATGCATTTGCTTGGGTGTTCTGAGCGGTTGTTAACACATTTCTGTGTGGTTGCGTCTTGGTAAAGGCAATACATCACATTTTTCTTACAACTTTGTTGCAGGAGTAGTGTAGGGGTTGCAAAGGTGTTGCTATGTTGTGCTAGAATGTTTCTAATTTTTTTTGTGTGGTTGTTCATTGGTCAATACAGCCCTTTCTTTGTTCTGCATGTGATGTATTAAGTCCCTTTTTAATATCAGCATGTTTTTGGCCATTTTGGGATCTTAGACAGACAGTCCATGGTTCCATTTTTTTATCATCAACACACGTATGTCAATAAGCTGTTTTTCAGTTCATCCGTAGCACATACAAGGTCTAAGTTTAATACTCAAGGTTAACTGTTTGTGTGAAATCCCCAACCTTATATATGAGGCATAGCAATTGAGATTTTGCCTTACAAAGCGCCATTAAAAATGATGCATCGCTCATATAGCCATATCCACTGCATCTGTAGAGCGAGGAACTGTGTTGTTCATCAATAACATCGATCTTTCTTGCTACATAGATTGAGGTTATCATGTCACCTTAATGTCACCATAAAACATCTTTGCAATATATTGTACTGTACTGTAATATACTGTACTGTATATACTGTCCAGTAATATATTGTACCCTGCATATACTGTGCTGTACTGTATATACTATACTGTACTGTATACACTGTCCTGTAATATACTGTACCCTGTATATACTGTGCTGTAATATACTGTGCCCTGTATATACTGTGCTGTACTGTATATACTGTACCCGAAAGGTACTATAGATGGTTCAGCTACGATACACCAGCTTTGTGTATGAGTGGCTCTTTCACAAAGATGGCTGTGGTTACAAACAGGATTTTGAAGATTAATAATAATTTATAATAAGATAAGACCTGATTAAACACCTGGCTGCTGTATCATGTGCTGAGGATAGTGGAGTCACCTGAAAAGAAAATCATTTTTTGATAAGCAGTTTTATGTTATGAACAGAGATGGTGCTAAAGAGCTAAACGTTTCATATCGCAGCTTTAATATGTTGTTTGTTGGTTATATTGGTTCTTTGCCTCAGGAACACATTGTGTAATTTGTTTAATGGCATTTGTTTAACTGTAGCATTTATTTAAACCAGTAACTGTTGTTTGGAGAGACTTGAAATGTTAAAATAAGTACTTGCAACATCCAATGCATTTCCGCTGAAAAGTAATGAAATGTACATCGTCTGCATTACAAAAACATGAAGTTCATTAGAAATTGTGCAAAGGCTTATTTATCATTCTTGCTTCTCAGAATAAACTTTTATTTGCTACATAATTTATAACTTTGTTACGCTCTCGTCTCCCTGCTTGATATTTCTTGTAATATTCTTATAATAAGTGTGTGTCTGTGTGTGTGTACTTTTATTTTGTAGTCACACAGAAATAAGGTGTGACAAATCTGTGATGAATGAGATTGGAGGAACTTTTCCTATCGTTGTTTGTCGGGTCTGACTACAGTCCACAGAGGGGACTCAGAACTTAACGGGCCCCTAACAGCACAGGTAGATTACTGTAAATCAATGACTGAATTGATGGGCCTGTAAGCTTTGGCTTAGCCTGACAACGACAAATACACTTAGTTAATAGCAATTAAAAATGCTAACAATGCCAACACAACCAGCCAAACACCTTCACATTTATCTGTCTTATTGTAATTTAATAGAGACGTTTCACTGTTATTGTATTTTAGTGCTCAGTTTATGCACATCCAGTTTATGCACAGTTTTTGCTGTTAGTCTAGCGTGATGTTGTCTAGACTTGAGTTTAATATCTCGCTGTGATGCTCTAATGCTAACAGACAGTATGAATATTTCACCCATCAGATGAGCCGTGGAGCTTTGTTCAGCATCTGTTGCCTAGCAACGCGTTTCTCCGCGGAGAGACATGTCTGCCTCCTTGCACACCCTGTACTCGCGTTTCACCGCACGTCACGGTGCGCTTGGCTAAAACTGGCCTAAATGTCAGTCACTGCAGATGTCACAAAGGGGGCGGACCTTATGCTACGTGTCATCCATAATTGTAGCATCATTTTTACAATTACAGTAAATGTTTTTTTTTTTGCCATGTCCACAGCTGGGTGCTGCAAGTGGGATTGTATTGGTGCCCCACTTAATAATATGGGATTATTATCATTATTAGTATTATGATATTATTGTTATTTTTTGCGTATATGCATATTTATGCATAATGTTAGAAAGAGAGAAATTTTCATTCTTGTAAGCATTTTATTGGACAACAGTGTGTTCATCACTGAAAGTCCCTGTCTGTTATTT
Organism: Yasuhikotakia modesta; assembly: GCA_036877545.1. Lineage (NCBI taxonomy): Eukaryota > Metazoa > Chordata > Actinopteri > Cypriniformes > Botiidae > Yasuhikotakia > Yasuhikotakia modesta. Next base: position 9,169 of record JBAJNP010010906.1, read on the forward strand.
TTGACCACTTCTGATTAAAAATATTTGATCACTTCCAATAAAATCTCTCTTCTGATCAGAATCCAATATAAGTTTACTTTGATTCATGTCTTAATATGTATTAAATTTAGCCTCTGTATTGCCATCTGTGTTTGAAGCATAACACTGCAGCTCACTGACACAGGAAACCAGCTTGGAGCGCTTCACCGTTCCAGCACGGACTGAATTCTCATTTTCATTGTAGCTAGATTGGTTTACAGAGACGTCCGAGTAAATAACTGTGACCAGCGCTTCACACCAGATGCTGGTGATGGTGTTGTTGTGAGGTCGGGAGATCTGCAGGTGCTGAGCTGGTGGGTGGATGTGGCCTGTCATCAGCAGCAGCAAAAAAACAGGTGGTGCAGAATGATTGTGTATAACCTGCACTATAAGCTATTGTGGGACGTATGCCTCAATACATCCACAGATTTACTGTAACTCACAGATGTATCCCTCCCTTCTCTCTCTCTCTCTCTCTCTCTCTCTCTCAATATGTAATGTCAATATGTAATTGTTACTATATGTGGCTATAGTGTTCTTCACCAAGCCATCGACTCGATCATGTGCTTTTTCTTTAACACACTTCCCTCTGTCAGGCGTGTACTTGCGTGTACTTTCTTCAGTCTCCATGGTGGCAGGATCTGCCGGGAACTGTGTAGGAGTTTGGACACAGCAGCAACATAAATGAATGAATGTAGCTTCTTATTTTTAAACAAAGCTGCATTTTCAGAGCATTTTCAGGCATTGGTTGGTATAAATAGCATATATTATGTTTGGACTCTAAAATGAGTTTGAGTTTAAATAACTAGTGCCAGTCAACCAGTCAGTAAGTTAAAGGACATGTTGGAAGAGTTTGTTTACATCACTAGTATGGAATGGATTTCTGAAGGATAATTGTTTATGCAGCATTTGCAGACACTACGATGGCAGTTCTATATAGTTACAGTGCTTTACTATATAGTTTCTATAGGTGACTGTTTACTGCATCCCCCCAATAAAAAATCAATGATCTGAGTTTTAGTTGTTTTTTTCTGTACAGTATTTTGCTGCTTAATGGCCCAGATCATGAAAGGGTGTTCTGAGTTTATAGTGGTCTATTGTGTTTGCCTGTATGGTGGTACTGTTGACTTCTTACTGGTCCAATAAAAAAAAAAAAATCACTCAAGTCTCTGATATATTGTTCTGGTCTCTATATGTGGACTAGTTCTCTGTCTCTTCTACAACTGAGTCCTGTTCCTGTAAATGGTTCACAAAGTGTTTAAACAGACACTAAAGCTGGTCCAAATTCAAATTAAGCAGGAAAACGGCATATATACATTTAATAATTGTTAGAGTTATTTTGCATGAGACAGTCAGTGTGTCGTGACTGGCACAATTCCACATATAATCCAAAAATTACCAATTACCATACCAGTTTCCTATCACCGTCCTGACTGGCACAGAGGTTAATGGTATCATTTGATGACGCACTCGCTGTCTGTCGGTGAAGCGCAGACTGTAGTGTTACCTGAGAGCGTGTGCAGCCCAGACAGAGACAGGGCTTCCCCCGACACTGGCATTGATTCTCTCTTTCAAAGTCTCTCCTTTCTTTCCTGTAGTATTGATGAATGATTCATGAGTCTGAGCAGCGGGGGGAGCGGATGGAAATTGGCAGAGCGCTCTGAACAGAAAGAATGTGTTGCACGAGTGGAAACCGGCCGTCGCACCTACTGTACGCTACAGCCGTACGCTACAGCCGTACGCTACAACCGCTTCACTGCTGTTGTTTGTTGTGTTGTGACCTGATGAGTCTTGTAAACAACAACCAAAACAGCTGCTATTGAGCCAGTACGTTGTTTTGCATTTCGTTACAGCGACAATATCAATATTGTGGGTCAGTTATTGATTGTTTGCCCCGGGTGGGTCACCTTTGACCTCTGTTACTACTGTTCTGCCATTAAACGCGAGGTCAGATGTATGGACTCGCAATAAATGCTGAAATATTCTTGTGTCTTCACATTATAATACAGCCGTTGGAGTCTCTGCTTTTGAGCACTGGACTACGTTTTTTTCCATTTTTGTAGTATATTTTCCAGTGTTAGGGCATTTTAAAAAATGTTTTGGGTTTGAAACGTCTTCAGTGGTGTAAAACCAAGTGAATTTAAGGCTTTACAATAGTAGTCTATGCATAATTGCTTATAATAAGCAATTAATTTAATTGTTAATACAAATAAATGTTGAGATTAGTTTATTAAGTTTGCCAGTTATTATAATATATCCATTATTTCATGGCATGTCACGACCATATAATTCTAGAAACCATGGCAACTTGAATTTATGCAAGGATACCAGAAAGGGGCTCTTTAAATAGACAACAACTTATTAACATGCATTATTATGCACAACTAAAGCTGTATGTACTTAGAACTACAGTCGTTCTATAGTCCCACTATTTACAATACAATGTAGATCTTTTTCACACTTAACACGTTTGTGTTACTTCAGAAGAATTAGCAATATAAGTGCTTTACTAATTCAAGCTGTGTTTTTGTTTTAAACAGTTCACATAGTTTTCCATAGATTTCCATGTATTACGGTAAACGTCACTTTTTAAAATCAGCAGGACATGTCAAAGTTTAGTCTGTGCTAATTAAGTCACAAATGCTTTCAACACATCCTCACTTCAAATCTGCAACAATATCTTCTTAACGGACACGAGAGCAGCCAAACAATCACACCAGCTTATGACAAAAAACTCAAACGCAAGATTAGCCTTTTGCCAGCTGATTCCTGAAGCTGTTTAGCCCTACAGCCCTGTTTGATGTGTTGAACGTTAGCCTGAAACGCTCCTGGATGGATACAGACACTGTCTCCTCTTCCTCTAATTGTATTTTTCATGTGAGAGGGTTTGCCGGCGGGTCTGTATGATTAGTGATTGTTTCTCTCTGTCTGGCCGGGGCTGTTCTGATGAAGGCCGCGGGATGAGTTATCGCAAAGCATGGGAGCCACGCGTAACGCCACATAAACCTGCGAAACTTAATCCATCAGCCGAACCACACGGGTGTAAATGTTGCTCTGTGGGCTGAGAGAACAAATAAAAATAATAGCGATGGTACGTTAACCCACAGGATCTATAATACAGCCGTAACTTGGTTTTGCTGTTTTTTTTGTGGTGCCCTTTTGAGTTTATGCCCTTTAGGAGCCATTTCTTGAAAAGCTGTGTTGTCATGGTTGCCGTGTGTCTTAGCAGCACACCCAGCTGCGTTACCATGGCGCTGTATCTGTAAGCAGCTCGGGGTGTTTGCCCAGAGATAAACAGGACTGGTGAGTCACTGATGACAGTGGGGAAGACCCGACTACAATCTGAGCTGAAACTTCCTCACAGATATGAGAGAGAGAGGAAGTGAGTCAACAATGAGTTCTACACACACTGCAGACATTGTTGCAGTAACTAACCAGATGTATTTTAATGTTTTTGGAAAATTGGTACACACACACACACACAAGAATGCATACACAAACATACACACATACATACATGCACACATACACACACACACACACACACGCATGCAAACACACACATGCTTGCATACATACACACACATACACGCATACACATACACACACACACGTTAATAGAAACATAAAACACATACATACATCTACCATTGTGTTCTTACAGAGTAGATGGTAATACCATGTTTTTGGACTATTACCATAGTAATATATTATTACTATTATATATAAAAAGTACCTTAAATATGAAGTATTTCATATTTGTGAAGCAATGACACAGGATGGACATACAACAAGTATCAGAATGTTTAATTTATGTACCATCATATTCTTCTGAAATGTATTTAATTGGCACGTAAATTGGCACATGATATATATGAATATGTTATACAGAATTGATATGTATATGCTATAGTAGTACCATATAGTTCCATATAGTACTGTATAGAACCATACACTTACCATCTATAGCAATCATTGCACAGTGAATCTCTGTAATGGAAAGCGTCGCAGTGGCGCTCTGTTTTGATTTGATCTGTCATCCTCACTTCTGCGCTCAAGGTGAGATTTTAATAGCTTTGATATCACATTCAGTAACAATCAAGGCTGTTGTCAGACGGTCACGTATTTGCAAACAGTTGGCACCTCTCCACGATGTGCGCTAATTCCAGCCGATCACATGCACTCACTGAGTCACGCCTGCCGCAGGGATTCGCTCATTATTCCCAATATCATAAACTCCCAACTTCTCCCATCTACAAAGACCAAATCCACCTGGAATTTTTGAAGCCGTAGATATCTTTAGCTAACAATTCCATACACTAACCGATTCATTATTTGTTTTTAAATATTCACACAATAAATGTAGAGCAATCAAGGATTTAAAAAAACAAATACATGCCAACATGCCTAGTCATGAATGTATGAGCTGAAAATCTTTCAGTGTGTCTGTTAAACAGGTAACTTATGCAAATCATTCTCACTGACACATTGACGTTGTCTTCAGTCAGACCAGATTAGCGTTTCACACCTTTATTCATGATGGCAGCAATTAAAAAGGAAATGGGTGCATGTGCCCCCAAGTGGATTTTGAATGGAACTTCCCATAACACATTTGTGGCAGGTTTAAGGTACATTGCAGTCAGTGTTTGTCAGTAATTGTCTAATACAGAAAAATAAGAATAATATTCAACAATCAAGGTTATTTTCTTCCACCTCTATTTACCAGCCTAAAGTCACATTTTTGGCATTGTATTCACTTTTATTGGTCGTCTTGTGCAACATCATTTTTTTCTCTTCATCCAGTCCTGTGTTGGAAGAACTTGGACGTTTATTTAATCCAATTTGTCTTCATAAATCTTCGCACCTAGTTTATTTTTTATCCGTATTATCCACTTTAAAACCCTCTAAAGATCTGCTTCCTGCCTAAAATTATAGCGGGAAAAGCCATCATCTGCTCTCTGGAATGACCTAATCCGTCTTCGCTGCAAGCAGTGCACTCTCACTATTCCCATCGGATATTCCGACCATATCTTGTGATGAGATTACTGCCCCTCCCATCCCCCCAACAGCCCAACAGACCATGGTTTATCTCGGCCAACACTTGGTTTTTCCACCGAAGGCTCGATCTCCTGCCAGCCTCCTCCTCTGTCCTGTGTTCTGGATGGTGTGATCTTCATCTTAAATCTCTCAGGGCTGCGCTGTGGCCGGTCCCAGATGTTGGCTGAATTATTAATCCCACCCTGCCATTGGAATTCTCCCTGTATAGCCAGAGCCAGAGAGATTTAGATGCGGGAGCTGAATGGGGCGTGAACATACAGTTACAGAAGGGAGGAAATTTATTGTGGTTCCAATGTTTTGGCATTCTTAATTTTTATGCCCCCCTTCCTTCTTTCGTTCGTTCTTTCTTTCTTTCCTTCCCTTTCCTTCTCTCTCTCTCTCTCTCTCTCTCTCTCTCTCTCTCTCTCTCAAAAGACAAATCTGTTTATAAGGTTTAATATATGTTTGCTTAATAGAATTAATCTGTAAATATAACTGTGTGTGTGTGTGTGTGTGTGAATATATGAATATGTGTATGTACATGCGTGTGTAGTTATGTTCAGTTATAAAAGAAAATCCATATTTCACTTTAACCATCATTAGAACATTAGTCGCCATTGTAACACGGTGTGGCTGGTGCTGGCCTTAGTAGCTTAAACGTGTATAAATAACAGATAATTCTCCATTTGTCGGCAGTTTGGCTGCTTGCCTGTGTGGCAGTGTTACATGTGAGTTATATGAATATATAACATTCATTAGTTGCTTCTAGAGTAAATTGTCTGCTAGCAGGATGTGAGCAGATTCTCTGTGTGCCTAAAGTGAGTTTTACCTTTCGGGTTGCAGCAGCAGGTCGGATCAGTGCCACTGCTGGGAGAGACTCGACCCTGTTCTTGTGCCATCTTTATTTCCTTGTTGTTTTGTCATATTTTAAACCCTAATTTAAACACAGCCTAGTAAACACAATAAAAGCGGGTGCATGATGGCAATTTTCTTGTAAATATTTGCAGAAGAAACACGAGACAATTTTGAGTTTAATTATAGGTGAAAGCAAGTTGCTTGCTACCTGTATACCTGTATGTGTTATACAGGTCCTTCTCAGAAAATTAGCATATTGTGATAAAGTTCATTATTTTCTGTAATGTACTAATAAACATTAGACTTTCATATATTTTAGATTCATTACACACAACTGCAGTAGTTCAAGCCTTTTATTGTTTTAATATTGATGATTTTGGCATACAGCTCATGAAAACCCAAAATTCCTATCTCAAAAAATTAGCATATCATGAAAAGGAATTAACCTAATCATCTGAAGGCTTATAAAAACTCCCAGCCTGGTTCATTACTCAAAACCGCAATCATGGGTAAGACTGCCGACCTGACTGCTGTCCAGAAGGCCATCATTGACACCCTCAAGCAAGAG